>JZSA01006130.1:0-15562 GCA_000956155.1 Cotesia vestalis
AAAAAAATATACTTAATAAAATTTTACAAATCGCATTATCATCATTATTATTATTCATACGTACTAGCATTGGGCAAATATAAAATCGTTACAATAAACTTATCACCAAAAATAATGCGATTGGCAGTGATAATTATCGTTTAAAATATACATTTTATTATTATTATTTAATAATATTAAAGTAGTTGAATTGGGTATCGTTTACATCCGAGTTTAAACATCAGCAGCAAAGGTCAAGAAGCGATCGTGCAAATAAACAATTTGCTGTTATTATTAAACCGAAAGTTAATAATGTTATAACCTATTAGAATAATTGTTCACACAATCGCTTCTCGTGACATATAACTTGCATTATTTATTTAATAAATACCCAAACTTATTCAATATCAATATAATAATTATTTTTATATGAACAATAGCTATTGATGATTTAAAAAAAAAAAAAAAAAAAAAAATGAATTTTTCACAAGTCATAATAAATAGATAAAAATTTACATTTTTTAAAAATGTGTGTATACTATTTAAATATTGTTATTAAATACTATTTACATACAGGTCTACGGAGTAAATACACACTACTGTTTACTTTTAATTATTCTTCACTTTGATTGGTTTACTCGTACAATTTATTATTTATTTAAAATCTTAGATATGATTTTTTAGCCAGTATACATTTTTTAAAATTATTATTATCTAATTGATGAATAAAATCTGATGATTTGATGATTTAAAAACGTTTTTAAAACTCGTTTGTGATTATAATTTTTGATTTGTTCAGAATTTTTGTTTACATTCAGCAAACTCATTTAACTGTTTAACTGCGATTGTCCAATTAAAAATAGTACAATCAAGCTAGCAGTGACAAGCTGTCTATATTTATAGGAATAATATTACTTTTTATCGTTATACATATATATATATATATCTTGTTCAAGTGGATTTTAAAATTACAATAACTATTCACATATTGTGTGATGTTGCTATATTTTTTTTAACTTTAAAAATTTTCTTTTGTGAATACGTCATCATCTACATTTATTATTATTTAGATTTATTTGCAATAAAAAATATATCGCTACAGTACTTGATACTTGACTAGCATTTAAAGGTAGATAATTGTAATTTTTATATGCCATGACATAAATTTGTTTTTAAAAAACATTTTTTTTTTTTTTATTTTAAATTAAGTTTAAAATAATTATCTACTATTTATAAATATATATATATATATATAGGGCACATCGTTTTACCATTTAATTGAAGGAATTAAAATTAGAATTGATTCAGAATTAAAATTATGTACATAATAATTATGTCGGAACATGAAATAATTATATAAAAAGAATTCACTGAAATAATCACTTTTTCAAATTAAAAATAAATTTCTTTTTTTTTTATGTTGTTCAAAAATATTACCTGATTAAATATAACAAAACGGCGTGCCATATATATATATATATATATATATCTAATTGTAATTATAATAACTTAATGCTAATAATAATAGTTATATTCTAAAATCCAAAAAGATGGGCACAACCACCAGATTTTTTTATGTTAAATATTTATGAATTTTAAAAAATCATACCATGCACCTAAAATATAAAGGTGGCTCTTATAATATGCTACAGCTAGGCCCCGTTACACGATATACACACACATACATACATACATACATACATATAAATATATTTATATATAATCATAATAGTAATTATTAATAAATATTATTTATAACATTTTTCAATTAATAAAAAGGCTCATGTGCAAGATTGCTTATAGTGTCATGCCGTCTGCCAAAATAATTCAATATTATAATATTATTAATAGTTTACAATCGATTGTATATTATTTAAAAATTAAATAAAAATGTTTGTTATAAATATTTATATTTTTGGATTTTAAAAATTTTTGTTGTCTTAAAATGGCAACGGCACAGAATATGTGTATTTATTGAAAAAGCGTAATTTATTTATTATTATTATAATTTTTTTTTTATATTTTTTCAAGTAAATCAAGTGGTATTTTTATTTTTTTTTTTAATCAGCTTACGATTCAATCACGCCCATTACTAGTCTCAGTCTTTGTGGTAATACTAATTATTTTTAATACTTATTTTTTTTAATCGGTGCATTTTAAAATCAATAAACATTATAAACAACCTTTTTCATTTTATTTATTTGTCAAAAGAAAAAAAAATTGCAAAAGCTTAAAATTATTATTATTATTAGTAATAATAATAATGTCTCAATAGTTGAAAATGATTCGATGTATTTTTTTAGTTATAACTCTAGGCCAACTTATTGTCGATTATCTTTTTCAACAAGTATAGCCAAAAAAATTAAATTTTTATTTATTTTTCCTTATTCAAAATTGATAAACTTATTTTAAAAAGTTACAATAGTGTAATGAGCAAACAATATGGTGTTTGTACGAAACTTCGGCACAATTTTAATACAAATCCTATTTTATAAACTATTTATTTATTTAATATTTATATATATATATATATATATTTTTTTTAAATTTTATTCTACTTGTTATTGCGTTTGATATTTCAATTCACTCTAGGCAAATACAGAAGCTATAATGGGAAGCAGAAAATAAAAATAAATTGATATAAATATATGTAAAATATTTATAAAATATACTATATCAATAAAATAAAATAAAAACCACGTAATAAATAAAATAATAAAATAGAGCAAGCAATAGCTTTTTAGAACAATTATTGATATTTATATGTATAGGAATGAATTAATGCCTCGATACATTGCAGTAATAAATATATTCATTGAGTTTTTCGTTGCTTCAAGATAAATTATTTATTTAAATAGTTTTATTAAGTAAGATTAAGAGTATCGATACTCTAAAATTTTATTTGTCGCTAGGGTAATTGAGATTATAGATTTAAGCTCGTAGCTCATTGTAATAGTGTATGATTATTATTATTATTATTATTATTATTATTATTATTATTATATCAAGCTATTTAATTGATGACGTATTTATAGTCAGTTAGCAATAATTTGCTACTTTCGTTTGTTTGAAATTACGAAATTCAGTTATTTCGGTGGAAAGTGTTTTTGATCATTTAAATTACTAATCGGCTATTTTTCTTTTTATAAGGACTAAAAAAATTTTTTTTTAAGTACGTAAAAACCCTGTCAGTGAAATTATATTTATAATAATTTTATTTAAAAAAACTTTCATAATTTGAAACGCGTAATCGTTTCTATAATTTTAAAAAATATTTTCCTTTCAAAAAAGGACAACTATTTATTTGTCGTTGATTTTAGATCATTTAAATTTGGACGAAAATATTTATAAATTTTTAAGTATTTTTAGTGTTTTATTTTATTTATTTATTTATTTTTTTTTCTTTTATTATTTTTATTTATATAAAAACTACTGTCAAAGTGAGTAATTAAAAAATCAATTGATTGTAAAAATTTAAAAGTCAAAGTATATAAACACATACGAACGTTCTAACTCTAATAATAGGGCAGTAGGACTCATATTTAAATATTGAGCGTATTTTTTTTTTTTTAATAAATTAGTCGTTGTAGGAAGTATTTGATTATTGACTGTATTTTAACTATACGCATGATTTTTTTTTTTTAAACTTTTTAAAAGAAATATTTAAGTAAGGAAGACTCGAAAAATTAGAGTCATGTTTTAATGATAATAATGACTTTTATGTGCGTGTGTATTAGTCGAGCAGTTTTTTTTTTTACTTAAAAATGTTTCCTTAAAATAAACAATAATAATAATAATTATTATTATTATTTTTATGTATAAGACAATGTATGTAACATGTAAATTATATTAGCTCATTCTATTTGTGTAAGCAAGTTTAGAACAATAGATGGTTAAAAAAAATATGCCAGTAATCACCAGAGATGATATCCGCGTATAGTATAAATAGTCGTAAAGGTCATCCACTTGTTTTAAATTTATTTTTCCATTTTTCATTCCTAATCTCAATAAATAATGCTGCTTCAAGCTTCCTGAAAACATATAAAAAAATCTAAATATATATCTCTGATAGAAGTGTACAACTATTTTTATATTAATCCACTCTCGACATATTTGACATGACATGGTGGAGTAATTAAAAAAAAATATTATAAAAATCAAATGGATATTTCCATATTAAAATTAAAAAACTTTTTATGATATGTGATGACAGAAATATAATTTATCAATTTAAAAATTTTACAGGCTACAATAAAGTCTGTTAAACTTTTATTATTTTATCGATAAAACATTTAACAGACTGATAAATTATTGTAAATATAAGAGGAATAATAAAATTATTAACCGATATTTCAATGACAACTTAATTAAATTGTTTAGCTAACTCTAATAAAATAAATAACGTCAAAAATAATCAATAGAAAAAAAAAGGAAAAGAAAAAGAAAAAGAGTAATTAAATTAGTTGTCACTTGATCAGTAATTTAATTTAATCAACAATTTACCTCTGAGAAAATAAAGTGCTCTCGTGAGGGTGGAGGCTGTTCAAATGGTGAACTGCTTATATAACCTGGCGATGGTGATTCGGTTTTCTCTATAACTGGTGTTATGTTAGCATAACTAGATCCTGATGTTGATAAATTACGACTTTGTTCTCCTAAAATACTTCTGTCTATTTTATAATACTCTTTACCACTTCGTGGTCGTAAAGTTGTTGTCACGGCTCTTCCCCTAGTTAACATAAAAACATATTAAAATATAGATATATGTATAATAAATATAATAGACAATAAAATAATTAATAATAATACCTGAGACTATCTGGTGTATCAGACGATGAATGAGATGAAAGTGACAGTGTTTCAATATAATCAGACATATCTGAAGTACCACTGCTGGTACTTCTTGAATCAATATAAGGAGTACCAGAATTTTCACCAGGACTTGAGTATCCTTTATTATTGGTATTATTATTTTCTTTAGGTATATCACCCTCTGTGGAACAAGATTTTGTTGGTATTTTTATTTTTTGAAATTGAAAAGATAGTTCTCTCAATGGATCACTGGATTTTGATTTTCTTGGTAAACTCCCGTGATAACATATAGTGACTGGTGGTGGTGGTGGTGGGCTTTTACGGTTGCAAATAGTTTTAATAATATTGTTATTTTGTTTTTTTAAAGATGAATTAATTCCGTTAATAGGAGGAGTGCTGGTTGTTAATTCAAATTCAACAAATTCACCATTACGATGACTTAATGAACCTGTTGACACACCCGAGTCATTACTACTTGAAGAATCACGATTGTGTCCTGTTTTAGATGGTACAGATGATGATCGACGTATTTTAATAGATGAAAATCCATCATTATCATGATTATTTATTTTTAAATCAGAGCAAGTTATAATTGGTTGATCTTTAGTCAACATTATTAATTTTTCACCACTATCACTTGGACATTTGTGTATTGTTGAAGATGAAAATCCTGGACTTGGACTAGAATCTTCTAAATAATTAGATGATGGTGATTCAGCAGAATAAGATCGTTTTCTCCACAAAATTTCTAAGCTATTAGATTCTCCATGATTGTTGTGATGATGATGATGATGATGATGATGATGACAATGATGATTATTTTGATGTTGTTGATGATGATGAGATATTGAAGGATCGATTAAACGTCGACGTAGATATGGACTTGATAACATTGCTGAACCAGGAATACGTAATTCTGAATCAGATCGTTTTCTACTTATTTCAACTAACGGTAACGGTGATGATGATGATGATGTTGATGTTGACGATGATGATGATGATGATCCAAATAAAGTTGGATTACTGGAGCTTTTAGTACCGCAAATACGTGAAATAACTTCTTTTGAACATGGATTGTGTGGTGATATCGATGGTTGCATTGGTAAATAACTGGGAAATGATTTTTTAAATTGTTTATTATGTTTATTATTATCTGGATTCATAACAAGATAATTATTAAGACTAGAACTATTATTATCTTTAACGTGTCCACATTTATTGCATACTTTGTCTTGAATAACTTGTGATTTAATTTCATCATTATTGATATCTGTAGATTGTTTTTTATTTATAGAATCTTGTTTCAAATCTTTAGCTATTTCATTCATTTCTTCATGTGAAATTCCTGTTTTGACAATTAAATCACGACTATTTTCATAATACTCTAACGATTCAGTGAAATCGATATTTACGTAATTACGTAGTTTTGATTCTGGCTGTGTATCAATAACAACAATTGGCTCAATATTTTCATAATTATTGGCAGTAGTAGTATTATTGATACTGTCATCTTGTTTTTTATATTTTATTGAAGCATTATCATTCGATTCTTTATTATTTAAAACGGTTGGATAAATAGCTAACTCACCATTGGCATTGACAACAGGCATTTTACCTTCACCTGACAATTTAATTGGATGCACAGCAACTCCAGTTGGTTCAATACCAGCTCCACGACGACAATAAGGTAAAACAAATCCGGCCCAACTCATTACATTATGACACGGACAACCACCATGCCGTGATGAAGATGATGAAGAGGATGTAGAAGCAGAAGAAGCAGAAGAAGAAGAAGAAGAAGAAGAAGAAGAGGAGGCCAATGAAGATAATTTAGCTGGGCACCCACACTGTTGAAGCATAACAGCGTGAGGTGCTGAGTGAGGTGTATCGTAATTTGGATAATTTTTTGGTAATGCCAAACATTCTTTTATTTTTCTAGGTGTATCATAATATTGATCACCTTGATTTGTTGCCGGTTCTAATGACATATGGTGAGCTAAAATACTCTTTGGAATGTCGTAATTGTCGTAAGGACTTGATTTAGTTATAGTTGATTTTTGTTTACACGTACAACGTTCATTTGGAAGTGGCATTGGTGGTTTTTTATTTTTATTTTTATTTTTATTATTATTAATATTATTATATATATTTTTATTGGACGGTTTTGCTGGTCGTGGTGGTAATGTCGTTGGACTTGGTGGTAATGTATTTAATTTTCCAAATTTATTTTCATTATCTTTATTTTCTTCCGATTGTTGTTGCTGTTGTTGCTGTTGTTGTTCTGAATCAAGTTGAGGTCCTTCTGGTGAATTTTTAACTAACAAACAGCTTGAATCTTTAGATGGTAAAGAGGGTGAATTTTTTGATGATGATGATAAACAGACTGAGTCGGCATTCTGTGATCCAGAATAATCACTATCATGGCTCGAGCTGCTGTAAGATGATAAGGATAATCTGTCGAAGGCGCGTGGCTGTTGCGAATGGCACGTGGTACTATTATTATTGTTATTATTAGAAACATTATTACCACTATTGGGACTAGAACAAATAGTATTTGTATGACTTGAAGTGTTACTACTAGTAATAACTGAATTTTTTGATATTGCGCCTAATTTACTGATACAACTGGGACATTTTTCTATACTAGAAGTATTTTGTTGAGGAAGAGACCCACTTTTCGATTCAGTAATTTGATTACTCTGTTGTTGATTTTGATGCTGATAATTAATAGTAGAAATAGTTGAAGTAGAAGTATTATTAGTAGCAGTAGCAGTAGCAGTAGCAGTAGTAGTAGTAGTAGTAATAGTAGTAGTAGTAGTAGTAGTAGTATTAACAGAAGGAGTAAAATTTAAAGTATTGTTTTGTTGCTGTTGTTGATCTGCAAGTTCCTGAGTTGATCCAACGGTATCACGACAGCTGATATTGTAATCAACAGCGTCTAATTCAAGATGCCTGCTTTCAGTAGACGACCAACAGGGCGATGTTGTTTCTGTTTTAATACCCTCATGATCTTTGTACGTTACAGATGATGTGTATGAAACATTTGAGGGAAAAAAATCACTGACACGTGTGTCTGACCGTATGAATTGACGTCGCGTCGGGCTGTCTTGTAATGATAATTGTGAATTAAGAGGTCGTTTACGTGTTGCCAATTTACCCTCGGCTGCTAATTGGAGTGTACGGACAATATCCTCTCCCTGATCAGTTATTAGGACGTGTAGACCTTCACCACGTCCGCATCGTGAACCACCCTCAAAACAAAAACGTCCCTCGACAACACCGTAACGCCGTAAATGAGCAAGCTCCCAGACGCCAATCAACCGTGGCGGGACACCGACTGTTAAACAAAATCGTCGATCTTGAATGTGTAAATGGGCTGGTCCGTTTGATACTTTTGATTTTGAGGGTGCCGATGATATTATTATTAAAAATTGTTGATCTAAAATATACAATTATCTCTAATATAATAAATGTAGTTACCTCCCAAAAGATAAATGATTATTAATTACAAAATAAAATATTAAAAATTAACTAATCAGTAGCCATATGGCCAAGTAAACAAATTTATCATATTATATCTTATCGATACCATATGACTACTTAATTAAAATATATATATATAGATATAGATAAAATATAAAATGATATATACCTTCACCCAAATTATTTGAAATTTTGACTTGCCATTGAATTAAACGTTCTCTCGTATCAAAGGCAAGTACAACTATCAAATCTTGACATATAATCGCTATTGTATTAGATTCTTTATCAAGTGTAAATCCACTCTCTATTCCTAAAAAATGTTGTAAGCTCAGTGAGGCTTTTGTTTGTCCTTGCTTATATCTGTCTTTACTGTCTCCATAAAGTTGTAGATGTAAACAATCTAAACAAATAATTTTCATTATTTATACTTTTATCTATTAATATAATAGAGATATGGTAGTATGGTCTGACGATATTTATTTAGTATCTGAGTTCATGTGTAGATGAATACCTAATAAAAAAAAAAACAAAAAAAAAAAAAAAAAAAAAAAAAAAAAAAAAAAAAAAAAAAAAAAAAAAAAAAAAAAAAAAAAATGCATAAGAGAAGCAGATGTGTTACTAAGTTTAAAAACGAGATTTTAGGATTTTGTCGCACGCCAATGATAATAACCCATGGGCATAAGGAATTTAAAGTTTAGTTCGCGCGTGGTCGACACTCAAGTTTAACTTTAAAATAGACATTTGTTAAATCTTCACCCTCGTTACCCTCCAGCCCCTCAACATATCTATCTAGTCACTAACAGTAGTAGCAATACTACCATCAGCATTCCCTTTTCCTTTCCATATAAATACAGATACATTTGTTGGAGATACTTTTTAGTGGTTTCTAAATTCTAAATGAGGCGGCGAGTAATCCCATTCTATACAATCTACATCACATATTATTATAAATAATAATAATAATAATATTAGACTGGGAGTTACCCTACTCTCTCAAACTCAAATACTACTCACTCAATGAAAGTGACAGCTTTTTTTTTTTTAACTAGTGCTATGATTTATTAACAACTCATGTGTTTTATGGTTTTATGCTTTCACTTTATTTAAATAAAATAAAATTGGGTGTTGTTTTATTTATATATTATTTACCTGCCACTGGAGATAATTTCCGCATAACACACCAACGCGATTTCCACTGAAAATAATAAAAATTAAATTTATTAGTATTGGTATTATTATTTTTTTCTTAAATATTATCAAGTATAATTAAATTAATCGGATAGTTTATACTCTAGTTACGTTCAATAATAACTTTGTTATTGTACTTTTGTTCTTTGGTAAATAAGAATAAGAATAAACGTAATATATTTATGAGTGTGAATTATTTAGACTAAGATGAGTTTTATGGGTAGAAATTTTTTGGGAGCAAAAATATTTGTTGTTTTTAAATATTAAAGAAAAATTGCAACTTAACTTTTATTAAAAAATAAAAATAAGTCTTAATAATAAAGCATATTAATTTGGTTTTAAATATTAAATAATATTTATTTTTTAACAGTAATTCTAACAAGAAAAGCAATTAAAAAAGAAATCGATATTTCGAACACGCTCCAAATTGTCCGTAACACCCTACACAGAGTTACATACACACATTTATACAGTTTTATGTGTATATTAAAATATAGGAAATAGAGAAACGGGAGCGTGTATACTTGAAGGTCTATTTTTTATTTGTATTCTTCTAAACATAGAGAATAAATCTTTAACATTTCAATGGACAATAATAAAAAAATAAAATAAGAATAAAAGAAAGAAAGTAGAATTGAGAATGAAAAAGCCAAAAGCCAAAAGCCAATATAGAATGACCCAACGAACATATAACGTTATATAGAGGATCAGGGCAATGCGGAAAAAATAAAAAAGAGTGTGAATGAAATCAGAAGAAAGAGAGTGTAATCGCGCATCTGCCCGCGCGAACTGGCGTCGCAGCCGGCTTTACTTTTCATTATCATTATCATTATCATTATCATTTTATTATTATCATCAATAATAATATTTCTATTATTTCTATTATTGCAGAGGATAAAACGATATCCAATTATGATGTTGATAATTATCAAGTTTAATCATTAAATAATAAAATAAAAATGTCATCAATTTACTATTATTATTATTATTATTAGTATATAAAGTATAAAAGAAACAAACTTTTTTGCCATCACGAAATTTGACATTTCCTTCGATAATACAATTGTTATCCACCATTGTAGCTGATAAGATCTGTTAACAATTCACTGATTACTGATGTTTTTTTCATAACTGATACACATTGTATTGTTCACTAACAATTATTCACTTATTTATAATTAATAACAACACACTTTTTTTTTTCCTCTTCTTCTTCTTTAATTTTTTAATTTTTTCCAGTAATCTACTGATTTTTTAATTATTATTATTATTATTTCTTTGGTCATTTTAATTTTAACATTAAATCATTGGAAAGTGGAAGAAAAAGAATAATAAAAATTAGAAGACGATGATGATCATATCGCCGTACGTTTAAAAGCATCCATTTTTATTATACTACTACACTAATCGACTTGAATCGACTGAAGCAGGAGCGACTGAAAGTCTAGGTCTGGAAGGTCTGGAACGTCTGGAACTCTGGAGGTAGCAGGCGGCAGCAGCAACAACCAGCAACACCAACTGTCACCAATACTATTACAATTCAACCTCTAGTGGGGGGGGAGGCTACCGTTTTATTATCTTTCTCTTTCTTTTTTTTTTTTTTATACTAATTCTACACAACTCTATCAAAGCACATTCATATATTTATAATGATAATTGATTGGGTGTTAAACTGTAGATGACCTACACATAATAATAATATATACCTTATATATTATTATTGTTATTATTGTTTTTTTTTTATTGCATGTAAGTAGATGTAGAATAAGTGGATACAACATGCGTGACAACTTTAACTGAATTTAGTATATCTTGATGTTGGTACTCGCAAAGTTTACTTTTTAATTCATATATAAGTATTTAACAACATTTCAACATTCATTATCTTTAATTACCATCTAATTCAAATTAACTATATATTTACTCAATGTAGTTTATGGATTTTTAAATACACCATTATTTATTAAGTTTTTATTTTTATAATTTATACTATAGTTGTAGGCAATAGTATTTATATATAGAAAAAATTAAAATAAAATTAATTAGATAGAATCACCAGAGTAGTGATCACGCAAAATAAATATTGATAATTAATAATGAAATTATTTTAAAAATTCCCGCTCAAAGTGTTATTTGTTTGCGTGAAAGCATGAGCTTGTGTGAGTAAGCGCAAGTATATACCATCACATATATTAGTCCTCTATCCTCCATTGTTGTTTTCAATTATTATTATGTAGAGCTGTCTATGAGTTTTATCAATAGTTTTTGTATTAACTATTATTAATTATGTGTGTTGACATGGTAATCAGATAAATATTTAAACAAAAATAAATAAAATTAATTTGTTATTTTGAAAATGAATCCTGAGGCTGATTTGTGTTGGTTCCATGGAAAATTGTCTCGCGATGACGCAGAAGGTCTTCTTAAAAATGGTAAAGTTATTTTACTATATAAATGTTTTATTATTATTATTATTATTATTATTATTATTATTATTTTAGAGTTAAATGAAAATGGTACATTTTTGGTAAGAGAAAGTAGCACATCAATTGGCGATTACGTTTTGTCAGTACTTTGGAACCAACAGGTTCATCACTATCAAATTCGTAAACACAAAGAGGATGCATTTTTTTGTATAGAAGACACTGAACCACCATTACATGGATTAGAGACACTTATTGAGCATTATAAAAATAAAAAACAAGGTTCTGGTTTAAATGTTAGCTTGACAAAAGGTTACAAAGGTGAACCACCGCCTCCTGATACTCGTAGACACGGAAGAACTAATTTACTCCACCGTGCTACTGGTGAAGGAAACTACACTATTGTTTCAGAATTATTAAAATGTGGATATCGGAGTTTGGATGCAAAAAATGAATTAGGTCAAACGGCTGTTCATTTAGCAGCTAAAGATGGAATTGATGAAATATTGAAAAAGCTAATTGAAAGTAAAGCCAGTGTTAATTGTCGTGATTCTGCTGGTTATACTCCATTACATGTAAGTATTAAATCTTAATAATAATAATAATCATCAATCATTACATTTGTTATTTTTAATAATTTATGAGCTGCTGAAGTTGTAAAAATATCAAGTATGTTAATACGTATTTTTTATTTATTAATTTTTTAAACTAATTAGGTAATTAAAAATTTATTTAATATTTAGTATGCTTGTCAAAGTAATTTACCAAACACTGTGAGATTACTTATACAAGGAGGCGCCAATGTTCAAGCGAGAAATACATCAACTGGTAATAAATATTAATACTTAATTGTTTTTAATAAATATATATATATATAAATAAAGTTAAAAATTTTTAAGGAATGGTACCGTTGCATGAAGCAGCAAAAGCTGGACACATTGAAGTTATTTTAGCAATGTTGTCAATGAATGTTCCTGCACATCCTCGTACTATTGCTGATGATACTCCATCGGATCTTGCCAGACGTAATGGTCATTATAAATGTGTTGAATTATTATGTATGTATATTTTATATATTATTTTTTATATATTATTATTTTTTATTGATAAATTTTATTTAAATGATTAAGGTAATTACGATACACCAGCAGCAAGAGAAAAAAAATCAGATTGGTATCATGGGACATTGAGCCGTCCTGAAGCTGTAAGTTTGCTTTATGATAATGGTAATAAAGATGGAGCATTTCTTGTAAGATTTAGTGATCGTTCTGTCGGAACTTATGTCCTTACCGTTATGTACCACAATCAAGTATTTCATTATCAAATACAAAAAAAGGTAAAATGATAATACTTTTAAATAATAATTTTATATTTAAATATTTTTATTATTACAGGGTAAATATTTATTTATTGATGATGGCCCGTATCTTGATTCACTGGAGCATGTTGTAGAGCATTATAGATGTATGCCCGATGGATTACGTGGCCCGCTTGTTTATCCTATTCCTCCAAAACCGAGACCTCCGATTCCTGAAATGCCGCCTTCTATTTTTAATCCAGTAATTTCCTTAAATTATTTTACTCCGGATTTGTCAAACCTCAAGTTGATAGATAAAAATAAAAATAAAAATATTTCATGACATTTTAGAATACTTTGACAAAAAGAAAGGGTTCTGGTGGTCCACGAAGTTTGCCCGCAATACCAGCAACACCATCATCATCATCATCATCACAGCTTGAATCACAAATTCAATTGTACTTTCAAAATTTATCTTTTCAAATGGACATTAAACCGGCTACTACTACCGAAAATATTCCTCAACATTCTTCAGTAGATACTAATTTAAATTCAAACCTTAATTCCACTGCCTCTTGTATTCATGGTGATTATCATTTACTTTTAAAAAATCATTAATTTTATTATTATTATTATTTTTTTTTTTTAAGATTTTATTCCTGGGGAAAATTTAATTCTACGGCAGGTTCTCGGTGAAGGTGAATTCGGAGAAGTTTACGAAGGAGAATATCAGACTTTATCTGGCAAGACTGAATCGGTGGCTATAAAAACGTTACGGGATTCGCATAATAATGTTACCAGAGAAGAATTTCTTCGTGAGGCACGGCTTATGATGAATTTAAATCATCATTGTATTGTTAAATTAATAGGATTTTCTGAGGGACCACCAATGTTGATGGTATTATATTTTTATATTATTTATTGGCTTGTTAATATTACTTATTTATTTATTTAAAGGTTCAAGAGTTGGTAAGATTCGGATCAATGTTGGCATATTTATTGAAATTTCCGGATCGAATAAGTTCTAATTGTGAACTTAAAATTTGGGCATCGCAGATAGCCTGTGGTATGAAGTATCTCGAGGATTTGAGGCTAGTACACCGGGATTTAGCTGCTAGAAATATTCTTCTGGCCTCAAAGCACCAAGCTAAGATTAGTGACTTTGGTTTATCTAGAACTTTTGGTTCTAACGATTATTACAGAGCAACTCAAGGTGGTAAATGGCCAATAAAGTGGTATGCACCAGAGTCTTATAATTACGGTACCTTCTCTCATGCCAGTGATGTCTGGAGTTTTGGTATTACACTTTGGGAAATGTTTACTTACGGAGAGCAGCCCTATGGTGATCAACGTGGTGCAGATGTAACTATTATTATTATTATTATTTTTCTAATATTTATTTCTATTATTATTTTTCTTCAATAGGTAATTAAGTTAGTTGAAGATGGAGTACGGCTTCCTAAGCCAGATGATTGTCCCGATGAAATTTACAGCGTTATTCTCAGTTGCTGGTCGTATTTACCCGAAAAAAGACCAACTTTTGGTCAACTTTTTGAATTTTTTAGCCGTGATCCAGATTATGAAAATTTAAGAGATGTTGTCGCTACAACAAATCTCAGCTAATAATTATTGATTTTTAAAAAACACTCATCATTCTTACGACTGCATTTTTAAAAATAAATCTTTTAGGAAATATTATAAATAAAATATACTAAAAAACAGTTTATATTAATTTATCATTGCGCTTCCGCTGTTTCCACTATATATTACCGAATATCTATGGCTTATAATAAACTAAAAATTTGATAAAATTTTTTTATACAGATATATATATATATAGATTATTTTTTCTTATAATAAATGGCTTATAATAAATGATTTTGTCAATTAAACTCTCACATGTATGTAAATATAAATAAAATTTGTTGTAAGTTGTAATATAATTCGTTTAATGATACGCGTAATTAATACGTTTATATCATACACACCTTTAATTACCAATAAATTTGTTGAATTTAGCTGTATTCATATGATAACATATCAACAATTTTTTAATTATATTAATATTATTGATTATTTGATAAGTATTGAAAAGAATTTTTTTATTTAAATGAAAAGTATGTCGCAACAAAAATGAACAAATATTGCGAAAATGCTGATGCATTAATCATGACCATGACAAATTTATAAAAGTTTAAGACTATTAGAATTTTTTACAAAAATACCAAGTCATTTAGTTAATTTTTTACTAGTTAAATTCTTGACATTGAAACTTTCAATTAATTAAAGGTATTGTTGGATAATAAAATAAATAATAAAAATATAATTTTATAAGCTCTATTTTTTTTTTTTTTTTTTTTTTTTTTTTTTTTTTTTTTTT
>JZSA01006131.1:0-68148 GCA_000956155.1 Cotesia vestalis
TTGTTGTTGTTGTTATTATTATTATTATAATTATCATATAATAAATTATAAAATTATTTTCAAGTTTAAATATTTAATTGAATGATTGTTATTTTAAAGGAGGAATGATTATAGGGGAAGAATAATAATTTACTAAGAAATTGAATAAGTATTATTGACGGATGATTTTGTTTTTGTTGTTGTTGTTGTTATTATTATCTAATATATTTATTTATTAAATTAAACGGGCCCACCAACATCAGCTTGATATCTAAGTGCAAGATATTCAGCAGCTTGGGTCATACGCTTGATACTGCGATGGAGACCACGTAAATGACGTCGAAAGTTTTCAGCAGCTTGATTAGCCAATCTGTCTGGCTGATCTTCACTCTCCAGTCCGGAATCATTTTCAACTCCCATGTCAGAATCGGAATCGCTAGAGCTCAAACTTGAAATAACAGAAGATGCGCTCTGCATTGAGGTGGTACTTGGACACCGAGTGTGACCCAATCTAACAGCAGCACCTTCAACAGATTTTTCAGATCCAGTTATTGTCGATGGTGTTGGTGGTGATACTGGAGGTGAAGAAACTCCATTAGTAACTCCAGATTTAATTATTTGTCGACGATTTGTCTCTTCTTCTTCAGTCTCTTCGTCCTGAGCCTCAATACTGGACTTTTGTGACCACAGCAGCTCAACTTTAAGTGTATTTACAATATTGTAAAGACGATATAGATCGGTATTGGGCATTGTGTCCTTAATAGTGCTTTTTCCCTTTTGACATACAGTATCTCCGGCGTCACCGACCGCTAGATCCAGTAATCTCGATGGCACCAATATTGTTTCATCCATTTCATTAACTGCTTTTACAAATTTTTCCATGCTATTTAGGATACTCGCATTGCTGAATTCGGCTTCATCATTCCAAGTTATTCTCCGCATTTGCGTTCTAAAATAAAAAAAAAATAAAAATTCATTATTTTATTAAACATTATCCTTATAAATTAATTACTGATTCAAGATGCTTTGGATGAGTAATAATAAAAAAGAAAAACCCATTATTTTTTAATTGGCCTTTTGCCAGAATCTCTTATTTATATATTTAAATATTTAATTTACAATTTTCAAGGACGTCTATCATTATCAATATATATATATATTATAAAATTCTTTTATCATATACAAGTCTTGTGTTGGTTTAATTTCAGAAGAAATCAAAGATCCTGGTTGCCTTTGAATAAAAAAAAAGTAGCACGACCTCGAATATACTCATTAACATGTCATCGTGATAAACAAAATACTTCCGTGGGTTTTATTTCCAATGACTAAATAATTTTTACGAATAAAATCATTGTCATTGTTAGTCATATTTCAAATAAAAAAATATAAAATATCTAAAAAATTTATTTTTAATTAAATAATTCCCGTATGGCCTGTAATATTATCTAAATCTAAATCTAAATCTAAATCTAAATCTAAATCATTGTTTGTTAATTTCAAAAATTAAAAAAAAAAACAACTTGTTAATAAATGATTGTTTAAAGTTCAAATTTATTAAGTATAAAGAGGGGAGGAATGACCTCGAGTTTGTACTTTTAAGAATAAAGAATTGAATAAAATAAAATACGTGATCTCTTCCGCGAGTAAGAGAACTTTGACCGGTTAGGTACGCAGTTATTGCTCTTACGTTATTTATATTAATTATACTTTCAATTGTCATTATCATGTTTATATACAATGTTCAATTAAAAGGAGTTAAAGTTCATACTCTGCTTGAATATTTATAAATAAATTCATTTTAAATTATGATGAAAAAAATTTTTTTTTTATTTTAAATTCGTAATTTCAAAAAGTTTAAACAAATTAATTATTTGTAAAGAAAAAAAAATAAAGATAAAATTTTAAAACACACAGACACAATAAAAAGATTTACTTTTTAATTAATTCAGCCTACTAAATGTTCTGATACGCCTTTCACTTTTTCCTACATAATTTTTTTTTTTTTTTTTTTTTCCCACTTTTTGACTTTTTATTTAAAAAAAAAAAAATATTTTGTCAAATGAAAATAAATTTCACAATTAATAATAATTATAAACGATTGAATTAATATTTATATTATAATTGATATGTCCTCAATTTCTCGATTCTTCGATATTAAGTGTCACAACAAGTGAAAATTCATTCAAGATCGTCGAAAGTGTCCTTGGAAGGTTATTTTAATTAATAAATATAAAAATAAAATAGCAAGCTACGTTACATAATACATAATATCAACTGATAGATTTTATTAAGTATAAATAATTTACTAGACGGCAGACAAAATTTTAGTTTAGGTGAATTTATGTAATACAAAAGGAAATAATATTTGTTATCGTCAGATAGATGTATTGATTATTTTATGATAAGGTAGTACGAATAGTACGAATGCGTGTGGCGACGTAAAGACTGTCGAGGGGTAGTTTAGTTACCCACCCCCCTTATTATACATTTATAGTTATTATTTAAAAATAAAAGTTAAGTAAAGAGAATAAAAAAAAAGAAGACAGCTGTAATCTAATAATTATGATATCATGTACTGTGCTGGTGTCATCGGCACTTGACTGAGATAGTAATAGGTCGAAACCAGATTATCATATTATCATATTATCATATTATCATATTATCATATTATCATGCCGACGACCGTCTGATGAACCGTAAATTCAATATGTAAAGTATGTATATAAATCCAGTCTAACTTTTTTAAATCTACTTATTATTATTATCATCATCATCATCGTTCTTTGTTTATTCTTTTGTGGAAAAAGAATATCGACTTTATTTAATTAGTATTGGTATGTATCGATTGAGGTCAACGATTCAGTCCATTGTTATCCAACCAGAAGTCTAATAATCAATATTCTATATTTAAATCTTTAGACTATATATTTATATATTTGATTTAATAATAATTAAGTTAACCACACATGGTAAGGTGTCTTAATGGATTGTTGAGATTTATTTTTATTTGTAAATGTAAACGGACTAGGTACATATATTACTTCTAGGCTATGCTATTACTTTTAAAAACTCAATAATAAACTAGAGATTATGCAACGATACTCCATCACACATTATTACATTGGGATTCCATCCTCATACATTATTGCATCAACTTTACTTAACATCTAAACTTTTATTATTAAATAAATCATAGTTATTAATTTTATCATTTAGTTTACAAATGTTTAGATGCTCTTATTTGTCTTTTAATGATTAAAAAAAAAAAAAAAAAAATAATCATGTAAAAGTAAAGTAATTTTAGTGACCTAAAAGTACGGAACAATTTTTTTAAATACAAATAAAAAAGATAGAGTCGTAAAACTACTTTGTGAAGTTGTAAAATATCTTTGTTGTATATTGTATATTATATTTTTGCTAAATAACCTAGTCTACCTTGAAACGGACAAGGACCTCAAGGATGAGTAAGCGGCGAATCTCTTTCATCAAAATCAAATAATATATATCATATAATTATTAGCTAATTCACATTCTTTAATACTATTACGGAAATTTCCAAGGTCTTAGAAAAGTGTCATTGGTTTATTAAATTCGTTATAATTATTACAAGTTGGACAAAAAAAAAAAAAAAATAAATATTATTCAATAATATAAAAAATAACAATAATAAAATATTTACAAGTATTTACTTTATTTAACACAATCTAGTCAGAGTAAGTCAACTTGTTATTACTTGTTCTATTTTAGCTGATTTGTTATGGTGTGTTATATAAATATATCTATATTAGTAGTAATTAAGTTATCGTTCACGAAGAGGCGAAGGTTACACGAGAGTTGCTCGACCGTTTGATCAAAGGACGTTCTTTAGTTTCTGTCAATATGTTGTTGTTGTTGTTATTATTATTATTATTATTATTTTTTACAGGTATCGCGTAATAGTAATTTCAGCGAATTACATACTATCTGATGGACTGGGATTTAACGTTACCGAGAGGTTTTTGATTAAACACTTTCTACTTTTACTTTTTATTTTTTATCGTATCCGCCTGTAAAATAAAACCTACTCATCTCTAATTATTATTTTAATTAATCAATTATTACTTGTTTTTTTTTCGTTCATTTTCATTTTCATTACGCAATTAATTTATGTCAAACTTTAAAAATGTTATAATATTATATTAAGACCGGAGGTGTTTCGTCAGATATTATTTACTTACAGTTGAGAGAGACCAACAGGGGGATAAATTAATTGTGAGAAATATAGTAATAATATGTCAAATTTTTCCGAAAAGACAAATTTAGATTTTAAAAAATATATATATATATATATATATATATTCAAACGATCTTATAAGAGTACACTACAACATGTACAACATGTGCTCTCGTAATAAATTTAACGGCGAGATATTAGAGAAAGGTAAAGATATTTCACTATTTCACTATATAATATTGTAAAAGTATTTGACATACTACTAAACAGTATATCTTATAAATCCTATCTACAAGGTCGTTACATTATACATTATATGCTCGCGCAATAAATGATAATAAGATTGTTGATAATGAAATAAATATTTTAATTATTATTATTCAAGTTTTCATAAACTGACCCATTAAAATACCTGTTGCACTAAAATAATATAATAATATATAACTTTGCATTCCGTATATTTAAGTAATAACAATGACAATAACTAAATAAGCTTTATCACTAAAACTTGAAAAATATATTCAACCAATCTATCACGATTTTCGTTATCGTTAAAAAAACTAATTATTATAAATTATAAAATATTATTAAATAGCATGCTTTTTGACACTGTTAAAAATTAAAAACATGATTTCTTTTTTAATAAAATAATTATTTTAACAGCTGCAGTGAATAAACATCAACACATTTTCATTAATTATTATATTATCAATGGAATTATATTTTTTAATTTTCAAGTCTCCCCAATTATTTATGTTAATTTTAATACAACTACGTCGTAAAAAAATATATAAATAGATTTTTTTAAACTTTATTTTAAATATATAATATATATATATATTTTTAATAATATATAATTGCTTATTGGGAGTTGCCAAACTTGCTAAAGTAAAAGAAAAAAAATAATTTTAAAACTTAGCGGAAACATATAAAGAATAAATACTAAAACATATACATAAGTAAAAGCGTATTACGTAATTGTATAATTGTCGTGCGGTTTAGAGTACACATGCACCAAGTGACGAGTGCAGTGTAAGTCTGAGAAATTAAATAAATAAATAAGACAATTTTAGCACAAAAATTCCATTGATTTTCTTTTTTTTTTCTTATTTTATAATATAACATAATCTTACGATTTTTATCGAGGAATAAGTAAATTTGCAGTTTATCTCTGTATATTTTTCCTATTCGGTCTTATTACCAATAAGTTTATTACAACTTTTCCGATCATTTGAATCACGTGATGTGGTAAAAATGATAAAATTATTCAACTAGTAATTATTTGTTTTATATTATATTATTTAATATTATTTATTTATTTTTTTTTTTTTTTTCAGCTCCAATCTACTCGATAAACATATGTCACATAATTATTTAATAATATTACGAGATAATTACTGTTTATAAATGAGTTGAGAGTATTGATAATCCTTTTATATATGTATATATAACAATTTTAATAACAATAAAAGAGATTAAGTTTATATGAAATAGTTGATTCATTTTTCAACAAAATGATATTTATTTTAACTAAACAGATAAAATATAATTTTTTTTTTTGTTCGACTTTAATATTTTATATAAAACGATAAGGAAAGTCGCGTGATGTTTTAATATAGTTATAGTGCGATAACTAATTGGGTAAATTATTTAAAAAAAAAAGAAAAACAGAAATTTAAAAGCATTACCAAACGTTATTTATTAGTCTCAAATATTAAATATGTATTACCTATCTGCAGATATACCCATTGTGGTATTGCGTCATTTAAAATTCGCATGACTGTTAAAGATACATACCAATACGTAATCTTTGTTTAAAGGAGAATTATCTTTCCGGAAAATAAAATAAAAAGAAAAAATGAAAAAAAAAAAAATCTAGCAACTAAGATGATTGCAGCAGAAATTTTAAGTTACTACCGGGTTCTTAACAACCACTATCTCACATACAACCTTGTATGTACTAAATATATATTTATATCCTCAGCATTTATTAAATCCCTTCCTCTTGCTATTTAAATATCACATCACCCTTAAACTATTATATCACACTGTAATTACAATAAAATAAAAAAAATAATTTCAATTATAATGATAGCCTATAGCTTCCCATTTATTCCTTACAGCTTACAGAGTTTTCCATTCGTTGAATGACCAAGTTTTTCTCGGAGAAAGTATTTTAATAATTTTATTAAAAAAATATAAATAAATACCAGCGTAAATTATTGTGAAAGTATTGTTATTTAAATTATTTATATTTATCTTTAAAAATTAACTAAAATTCTAAATATTTGGGATTATATTGTTGAGTAAATGTAAACAATAATGTGCTAAATAATATCCAATACTGACTATATAGGTGTATTGGCCGACTTAGTCTTTCTATTATATGTACTGCTGCTGCTGCTGCTGCTGCTGCTGGTGCTGTTACATGTCATAAACCGTTAAGTGGGACAGGGCCCATGCCGATATATAATATTATTTTATTATATTGTTATACTTTCGAACCTTTCGATGATACTACAAGAGAATATCGACTGAGTTACTTTAATTATTTGTACTTTTTTTTTCTCTAAGAACTGAAATAACGAGCCTCTAAAGATATTTATGATTCTACAGATGTTTTTGTTATTATTGTTTTATTTTATTTTAAAGTTTATCAGATAACTTTTTTGGAATTTACTTTATCTAATGATTTAAGGACCCAAAATAATAATAAATGTTAAAAAATTAAATTTTCTACCTGAGCCCCAGACTCTCTCTCTATTATTCATTGTCTACTTTTATTCCATGACTAATACTATTATGAAAAAATTTAAAACCATAAAATTCAAAACTAATAATTTACAACTCCATAAATTAGTTATTATTTTTATAAAATAGATAAAGTTCAGTGATGGCATGTTTACTGTAAGAACTTATTATTTATAAATTTATAAAAAAGTATATAATCGTTAATTTAAATATTTAAATAGGATTTTGTAAGTTTGAGATTGGATTTAAAATTCATCTGCAAAATTCAAGGTGAGAAAAATGAGGTTAAGATTAATTCAATATCAAATTACGGTTCCACGTGGACAACGCCAATCAACTTTTTTTTTTTTTTTTATCTAAATCACGTTCTTATATTATAAATAAATTTTTTAGACAGTATTTTATTATGTCAAGTATCGGTAAAGATAATGATAATTATAAAAATAAAAATACCAGTAGTAATAACTCATCGAGTTAAATTATCAATCACGGAATTAATCATCAATTTGTTGATAAATTATTCAAGTTGATGATTTTTTTCAGAAATTAACTCAATTTAATAAAAAAGCTTTTAAATAATTGTTTTGCTATCGAGTCTTTTTATTTTAATTTAAACTCTATGCTGTTAATTTTGGTCAAAGTCAAAAAAATGTTAAGTGTGTATTAGATTAGTTCAGGTAAAAACAACATTCCAGGTAAGATACTACTACTGCAACGCTTTTCCAAACGGAATTCTTGTGTAACATAAAAGCTAGCATTTTTTATGAATAATTTTCAAACTAAAATTTCAATCCCAATAAACATTAAAATTATTATTATTACCCTGTGGGTAATGAAAAAACCGTTTTATAAATTTTTTTCTAAACGACGCCCACCACTAAACTTTTGAGGCCTCCATCAAGATTCTGGCTACGTATATATAATCATTATGTATAATATAATTTAGTGTTAGGGATATTATGATGCTTAAAATGAATTTTAAAGTATATTTAAAAAAAAAAATATGAGCTTGGGTATAGCATATATGGGTAGTGTCTCAATAAATCGCCAAGCCGGTGAAAATAAAATCTTTATAATAAAAATCAATAATTTAATTCTAAAAAATAAAGGAGATGAATAAATTCAATTACACAAATTTAATAATTGTCATCACTATTGTTATAATGATAATAATAATAATAATAATTAAAATAATAGAAACAAAATTGGAGTAGAATATTTTTTAAATTAAATAAATTTATTGATGTGATTAAATAAATAAAATTGAAATTATGAAACTAACCTGTTATTTTCCACACTCGTTGACAAGTCACTACTGTAGTTAATCATCACACTATTATTTATTGAAATATATAAAACGTAATGTTGTTGTTGTTGTTGTTGTTATTATTATTGTTTTAAAAATTATTAATTCAATAATAAAGACTATTCTCAATTAATAACGACACTTATTCGATTAATAAAACCAGATGTGGAAATTCACTCGGCTATCCAGAGAGATTTTATTTTATCAACGAATACTGTCGTATTTAATAACTTTGTTTAATTGAATATTACGTATATAAATATAATTATAATAATATTTTGTTAAACTGATATTAATAATATTTAAAATGGTAGGTTAAAGTGAGCACAAGAAAAACAAACTCTCACGTACAAGGCTCAAGACGAAGTGACCAACTCTGGCTTTGGTTGGCTTTGGCTCTGACACGATTACTTCGATTCGAAATTATATGTATAATATGTATATGTATATTTTCTCAAACAAATGACATGGGTGTCGAGCTGTCGGGCTGTCAGGGTGTGCGTTACTTGCTCCACTCTTGATCAAATACAATCCAATACAATCCAACAACTACTATACTATACTTTATACTGTATATACTGCTATAGGTAGATACGAAAATTTTTAAATATTATTATTTAACAGTATTCGTACATTTGTGTCGGTCGTAAAATATACAGTATGCGTTGACGTTGACAGAAATTTTATTTTAGATTAATAATTATTATTATAAGAGAAATTTTAAAAAAAACATACGACATACAACAACAAGAATACAGAACTAGTGTTTTAAACCGACAGGCTTATGAAGCGCCACTGCGGATGCTTTTATAAACCGATAGAAAAAAAAAAAAAAAAAAAAAAAAAACAATGGATACCCTTAAACGAGTGGGGGCTTGGGCTTATCGACTTTTAAATAATTTCCTTTTGCTTTAATATGTTAACGTTTTAAAAAAAAAAATTAATCCACCTATCCATGATTCTTATTGTTATCAATTGATCTTTGTACTTTCATGTAATTACTTTTTACTGATTAATTATTTATTTTTTTAACAACGTTTGCATATAAAAACTTTTTAAATTACCCGGTTGATAATGAAGATGGCGTTGAAGATCATATGTGCTGTAATTTTTTTTTTTTTTTTAAACACACTTCAAGTAAACGCGTGTGCACAACTATTGTACGTTTGTCAGAGGTTAAAAATAATATACACGTGTGTTTCACATTGAATGTGTGTGTGTGTCCATATACATGACTTCCCCCCACTTTAGGTACACTTATATTAATACAAAATCGTACCACAATGGAGAGTTGTGATTGGTTTAGAATAAACACGCGAGATCCGCGCGCATGCGATTGTATTCAATTTTTGTATTTTCTATGTAACGTAGTAACGTACAAACGTACAAATGTATTTACACTGTACAATATAGAATACAGAGTAGAGAGTACACGTCGTTTAATTATCGTTGTTAGTTATTAGTATTAGACTATCCTCCTTTATTCCTACCTTTAGTCGTCTAATCGTCTAATTAAACCTCAATATTTTATTATTTTCAGAGGTATACATGTTAACATATCAGCAATTACGTCAATTGAGATGACAACAACTTAAAAGTTATTACTTGCATTACTTACTGTAATGCATTTTGATTACAGTACATTTTGATTTTTTAGTTATCTCTTGATACTTGTCACCTACTGTTCATGACGTAGTAATCTATTATATGTCGTACGTTCTAGAAAAAACGCTAGTTTTACAAGTTTATAAGTATGACGTTTATCGAATCGATAATAATTATTTTATTTACCATCATTTTTAACTCAAATGTTAAATCTTTAATTAAACACATAAAATATCTAAATAAAATAATAAATATAGTTTTATGAAAATTTAAATATATTCGAGAAATATTTTTTGTTGTCTACATGAAACAATTACTTATAACATGACTTGTGACAAAGACAAAAAAATTGTTCAATAATTTTGTGCAAGATTTAAATGGATTGAGTTTAAGACTTAAACTTGAACTGTGAATAGTAATGCAAACAATTATTTGCCATAAGTACGGTATGACGTAAAGCATATGCGACCGGATATAAATAAATATATGTATATTTTTCTTTACTATACATTTCAAGGAATTCCATCGACGTACGTTAAACCTTGAAAGTTCAAAGAGTTAATTTAACGAAATTTAATTAATTTAAAAACAATGATTTTTATATGCATGATCAATAAATAAAACGTTATTGACCATTATAATTATAATAGATTATTTCATTTGTTGATAGATCACTATGTCTTTATGATGACCCTAAAGTTGGCAAAATTCTTATTTTTTTTAGAAATTTATAATTTTTTATTCTACTTATTCGCGTTTCCATGCTACACCGTGCTGCGGCGTGATAGGCTTCTAATTAAGTGTCAATAAATTTATTTCCAATGATTGTTATAGAAGAATCGATTCGTTTTTGCATTCCCTACAAGGTTCTTAGGCCAAACAGTTGATTAGTTTATTATTTTTTTAGAAATTTCCACAACTTTTAAAAAAATTTTTATTGTCTATCAACTTGAGTGTTTAGTAAGTAGTTAAAAGTAACGACAATTCAAAGTACATTCTCATAATAATTATTAAAAAATAATTCTTGTCGTCACCAACGCATGGATAGTAAATAATGTAATCTTAACAATGTTTATATGATTATTAATTAATAATTTCACTTACATTTTACTCACAGCTGCTTTTTATTTTCAGAGTAAATGGCACATTTTAATTATTGACTTATTTTTTCATCATTTTAATTGATATAACTTTATGTACTCTAAAACCTAGATATTGTAAATTTCAAATAATATTAATGTATATGTACTATAAATCGCGCAATGCGTCATGAAAAATGTGTTACCCGCCATGACCGTGTTAACTTGTAAATCAAACTGTAGGTGGCACTACGAGACAGTCACATATTACCACGCGGGATGGAAAATTTAAATTTAAATTCTCATAGTGCATTTTAATTCTTTAAATGGATGCGGGGTGGTTTGCTCTTGGTTTAAAAAATATTCGCTAAATATATACTAAAACTAAAAATTAACTGCAAAAGATTAGAATTAAAATTTATTGATAAAAATTACACTTAATATTTCGAATTAGTTATTTTGTAAATATTTTACTTAAGCAGCGACCATTTGAGTTGCTCTTTGGCTGATTGGAGTACCTTTAAAAAATTAAGTAACATTTTAATTAATATCACGGGTGGAAAATAAAAACTAAAACTCTAAAGAACTTACCTGAGCGACTGTTTGCTCTCCCAGTGGAATGTCATCAGTTCTGAGCGCGACTCGTCCTACGACACTGGCAGCATCAGCATCTAGGATGATTCTAAACAGAAAAATATCAACAATAAGTGACTTTAAGTGAATCAAGTGTCAAATAACGTACCCTCCATCACAAATTTCGTCCATGGCGAGCAAGGCGATGTCCAAGCTGTCCAAGACAGCCCGTTTTTCAACGTTCCTTCTCAGGATCTGGCTGATTGAATCATACAGACAGTTCAACACCGTCATCAGAATCAGCTGTGAGTAATCAATTTTTTTTTTTTTTTTTTTTTTAATATTTAAAATTGATAATACTAAAGTTTTCAGTCTCTTTGATAAAAATATAATTCGGTGGTGTAAAAGACAAGACTTACTTCGTTCTCGTAGGAACTTCCCATGACATAAAAATACAAATCAACATTGCTACGATAAACGCACGTCAATCCATCAAGCATTATTATTTCAGTATTAGATCTGTGAGTTTTGTTGAATAAATTTTTTTCAAAGGCCTTCTGTTCCTTGGAGGTCGGGAATATATTTTTGTCGTAGTACTTTGCTAGGATTCGGTGGCCATCGTTGTCCAAGATTACCATTCCCTTGATGGTGTACAGAGATGGTTCCTATTAATTTTAATAATTAAGTTTTATAAACAGTTAGGTTATGTTTGTGATAAATTAGAATATTTTTTATGACGTTAGTTAAAATTCCGTAAACAGTAAACAAACTTAAGAAAATTAAATTAAATATCAAGAGAAGAAATAAATAAATAATTAATAAATAATTACCAATAGTTGCCCGTCCATATTAATGCGATTTTATAAACGTGTCAACAATCGAATATGTCATCAAACACTAACGGGTGACGTGAATTGTTGGATTGACTTTTTTTTTTTCTTTTGATACGGAAGGACAGAATGACATCATAATTAGAACGGTTTAAATGATTGATATCAAAAAATGTAGTTTTTTAATTGTTTAAAATTTCTTTGGACCTAAGTGAGTGAAAAAACGGCTTGACCAAAAATTATTTTTCTCAGCTGTGTGCCAACTTCAGGGTCATGTCTTTATGTAATTTTTCTTTTTTTGTTTATTATTCTTTATAGGTATAAGGAAAAATATTAAATTACATAGTCATATATGTCGACTGGACATCGGACATTGTACAGAGATTTTAATTACTGACTTTATTAAATGTCACTAACATTGTAAATAAATTCAAGATTGACATTTTTAATGATTTTTATTTTTACACAAAACATGTGTCCACTACAAAGAAAACTATCGTGTTCTCATTGTATAAGAATTAATTAAAAAAAAAAAAATTAATCAATTCGAAAAATATTATCTGATATTACTGAGATATTTTTTTTTTTTTTTTATTTTTTATTCGTTAAAGACAAATGCACGTGATAGTTAAGCTTCGACAGCTGATAATGATTATTAGTCGCGTGTACTAATAACATAATCATACACAACAAATCAAAGGTTTAATCTTGATTGATCACTAGGTAGACTGTAGAAACCTCTAGAAAAATTAAAAATTAAAATTATTTCCGATGTAACGACTTAATTTAACGTATTTTCCCACATTGTTAAAATTTTTCCTTCAAACTTGTTAATGAGAATAATAACTTTTTATTGTATAATTCAGTCATGTATATTATTATAGTATTTTTCCAATAACAAAAAAGACAATAGAAACTTTATTATTAAAAGTATTGTAGGGAAAATTTTGATAATAGCTTATATAAAAAAATGGTGTAATAAGATGATGATGTTCACGTGGGATCTGAGTTATTCGCCATGTGATTCTGATAATAAGTATTTTAAATCATTGTATACTATATAAATAATATTTTTTTTTCACGATAAATTAACAGGTCAACTGACTTTAGACATTTAGCAAACTCATGTAAAGATGGAAAGATTATTGTTATTTATTTTTTTATCTTTATATTTAAAATAACTTGTAGAATATAATAATTGTTTTATTTTTCAATTGACGTAGAGTGCTGGGCAAGAAAGTAAAAAAGAAAATTCAATTGTCATTTTAAACAATCGTCTGGTGAAAATAAATATTTACATAATTTGATTATTTGCAATACAAAGTACTTTGTGAAAGAGAATAGTTGAGTGTAAAGGTCAATGACGTATGCATTAATTGTCTACTGTCATTCAGAAATGTCAATTAATTAATCAATTAACAAATAACTAATTTCATTGAAATAAACAAATAATAATATTATTGTTTTGAAATGAACAAGCTAATTAATTTTGTAATTATTAATTTAAAAAATAATGATTATTAACTTTAATATAATTATAAATAATATCAGCTGATAATTAGACAGTTAGACGAATAAAATAAATTATTCAATGTTTAACTAATTTTATTAGTGAAAAAGCTTTTTCGTAAAACAATTAAGTACATTCATTTTCAATATTACACAACGAGTACGCGTCGTAATCTCGTTTGTTCTTTCGTTCGTTCGTTATTATTATTATTTAATTATTAGTATTATTTATTTATTAGATTACCTCTTATTTGATGATTTTTTTTTTTTCTTTTTCGTGTTGGTTTAAAATTTTTCATGTGTTGACGTTTTAAAATTTTTTTATTATATATGTATATAGGTGTATGCACAATATTATCGAGCATACACATCTGTATTAAACATGACAAATGATTAAGTATGATAAATATGATTTTTGTGTATCAAATAATACCAATTGTATTGCTAATAAAAATCATATAATATTAATAAATTAATTAATTGATTGATAATCCGTATCCATCAGGCATCGGTTGAAAATTTTATTTATTATTTAGCAATTATTAATTATAAGTTTATTTGCACTTGCGTGTTAAATTTTTAAAATTATTAATAAATATAGTTAAAAAAACATACATCATCGATAAAATCAATTGATAAAAAAAAAATCTATGTTATTTTTCACCTCGTTTTTTTTTTTTCTTTCTCATCATCAATCGTTTTATTTTAATTTATTTTATTTTTTTTTTTCTGTTTTCATATAATAATTGACTAAATTGTAAAGTTTAATAACTAGAGAGACCGCCAATGACTCATTTTATTTATTTTTTATATTTTCTATCAAATTGCGAATACGCTTATCTATAATTTTACTTGTAATTATTATTATTATTATTATTATTATTATGATTTTTGTTACAGCAAATTTATTTACAAAAAATTTCATCCATTAATGTGAAAATTTATTGTAATTTAATAATTATTTTTAATTAGACTACCTAGTTATTAATATTATTAATTTGAAACTACAAAAATGTCATATAATCAGTCATCCAGTTTCGATATCACCACTCATGTGTATACGAGCGCCGATTGTTATTATTTTTTAGTCAAGGAAAACTTTTGATAATCATTTATTTTTAATTATATTCATGAGACCATTATCCTCAATAAATTATTATTATTATTATTATTATTATTAGTATTATTATTATTATTATATACATGTAGTTATTGTTGTAATTTTTTTTTTTCTAATTAAAAAATTACGACCACTTTACCGTAGACGTTTGAGGCATGACGCATATATTTAGTGCAATAATAATAATAATAATAATGAATTTGTGGCAAACTCAAAAAACTTTTGGACTCTCTCGAATGATATTTAATTACTAAAAATCGTCAGCAGTCGCGAGAGGTCTTTGTGTTTAGTAAAAAAAAATTCATCTCCATTTCAGAAATGATAATAACAATAACAGTAATAATGATTATTAATACTATTATTGGTATTATTTAGCAGAAAACTTGAGACAAGTCTGATTGTTAACCTTTGAAAGATTAGTTGCATAGCAGGTTTTTTTTTTTTTTTTTTTTAATTTATATTCGTCAGAGCGTCATTTCGTTTTTCTCTTCTCTTTATTACTCTAGATAATTTTCGTTATTATGTTTATAAAATTATTATTAACTACTATTAACAATTTACTAATGATACAATTATACAATTAACTTAATATAAAAAATGTTACAACAATTTAAATTTAAAAAAGAAAAATAGTAATAATAATAATAATAATAATAAAAACGACACAAATTAAAGTATTTGATGAGCTAAAAACAGACGACGGAATATTTTCCGCATGTATATGTAATAATTTAGATATTTATCAACAATAATGCGCAAATCGTTGCCGCTATTTACATCGACATTTTACATACGACACGTTCATCAAGACGTATGAAATCACGAGCAGCTATTTTTTTTTTTCCATATTATTACTTTAAATATATAAAAAAGAAAGGAGGTGCAAACGGGGAATTGGGAAAATAAATTCACTCAGTCACCCTTGCACACCTTGCACTTGATATTAATTTAAAAAATCCAGTTATTCGAATTGTCAATCATTGTTTTATCAATAGTCCATTCTCTATTGCTATGATTATTTAAATAAAAGAGAGCACTTATTTAAGTAGTCTAAAGCTCGGAATGTTTTTTTTTTTTATTTTTTATTTTTTTTTACTACACTTTGACCTTTTTTTTAATCTAATAAACCAAACGGATTTATTAAATACATAATTAATGAATAGAACACACTTCCTTCATGGTCCCTTACTCTCATAATCTCACTGTCATAATCTTATAGCTCATCACTCTTTTGTTAATTAGCATAATCAAAAACTTTACTCGAAAGTTTTGGACCTATTTTTTATTGTTGTTAATGTTTAAAACTTACCCGTGGGGACTCGTTTTAAGATTTTTTTTTTTTTAACTGGAATGGATTTAACTCTATTAGAGTTGTTTTTAATTAATATTACTGATAACAATAATTTATTCAAGTTAATTATCGGGCTGGTCATTCTGTGGTATTCATTTCATCGTAGTGTGAAAATTTTAAAAATACTTGTTCTAAAGTTGTTTGACTAAAACTGTACTCCTCAATGTCCAATTCTAACTTGGCTGTAATAAATAATGATGATAATAATAATAATTGTAATAATTAATTTTAATAAAAATAATACCTTTTTCTAATTGCATAAAACAATCAGCAAGTGATTGAACAGCGTGCTGAGGCACTGCAAACACCAGTCTGTCGGCGAAACTCTCCTCAAGAGTTGCATCAGGAAATAGACCGGCGACAAATTCTCTAAGCGCGTTGATACGATCACCCGAGGGCGTCGTTGGTGTACAATCACCACCAAGTAATTTCATTTCTAATGTATAACCCGCACCGTATAAATTTTTCAAGTGTTGAGTTGACCCTATACACCTGAGTTCACCTTTAACCATAATACCAACCCGAGAACAAAGGGCATCGGCTTCTTCCATCGAGTGGGTGGTTAATATAGCACCTCTACCACCCTAAAAAATAAAATAAAAAATAAATAATAATAATAATTGATTAATTAAAAAAAAAAAAAAATATAAAAGATTTATACCTGAAAACTAGCTAAAATAGTATCCCATAAAAATCTTTTTGATCTTGGATCCATTCCTGTGCTAGGTTCATCCATAAGTACAACCTTTGGAGCTCCAACCATTGCCATTGCGTAACTTAATTTTCTTCTGGTACCACCTGAACACTCTTGTGTTTGTTTATCCGCGTGATCGTAAATTTCAAGTCCAGATAAATATAAATCAACAATTCTATCAATATCACTCCATGGTACACCGCGCATAGCTGCATAACACTCCAAATGCTCTCTGACGGTAATATTTTTCCACTGAGCGTCATGTTGAGGGCAGTATCCCATTTGTCTGAAAGCATCTGTCAATTGTGAATTAATATTAAAACCGGCTATTTGAACTCGGCCACGTGTAGCAGCCTCTTCAGCAGTTATTATTTTCATAGTTGTAGTTTTTCCAGCTCCATTGTGACCCAAAAGTCCAAATACTTCACCCGGTTCAACTCCAAATGACAAATTACGTATAGATATTTTTCTAAGTGGCTGTGGTACTTGCTCTTCACGTTTATTACAACAATTACAGGATGTTGCTTTACGTTGACGGTATTCTTTACGTAAATTTTGTACCAATACCACTGGTGGTTCTTGAACTGATGATGAATTAACAACATTAAATATCCTTTGTCGTTCATTTTTAACATCACTATCTTCATGATCACCAACATCTGTATTTTCCATTATTTCTTCACCAATAGCTCCTCCATTACGTCCAAAATATTTAAATACATCGCTCATTTTACCACCTGTTTTTTTAATATCAAGAATCATTAATACAAAAAACCAAACAGGAATATGTAATAGAGCCCCAACAGCCATTACTATTATTTCAGTAGTCAAATAATCAAACATTGTTAAATGATGACAGGCTGCATTTATTGAGCACATCAAGTGTACACGATCCAAATAATATACTGATGCGTAAGGTAAATATGTTGCATTTAATAATGAAAATACAACATGAAGTGCAAATGCTGCTGTTCCACCAACATCCAACATATCCAATACCATTACCAAAATAAATGGAATTAATCCAAAAAATGTAACAATATTTGGTAGAAAACTTTGAGCCGAGTCCATTTTGTCAAATATATAACTTAAACAGGTTGAAAATAATATAGACGATGGACAGTAAAGAAATATCAGACTACCAAGAGTTACCAGAGCTGGAATTTCTTGAAGCGATGGTACGTTAAATATAAATATTATTCCAAGTATACACAGACAAATTACAATCATCAAAGCTATTAGTACAATAAAGTAGCTCAAAAAATACATAAAGAATGACAAACCATTTACTCGTAGCTGATTTTTAGTTTTTATCTAGAAAATAAAAAAAAATAAATAAATAAATAAATATAACATATTTTTATAATTATTTTATTTACCTCACGGTCATACACCATATCAACTACCAGAGTTATTGGTACCAAAACTAAACTCATTCCAATGAATAAAGTTGAGCTTGCAATACCTATATTAAACTCTTGAGGTTGAGATGTCTGTTGGAATGGATGAGTTTTGATTTTTATTGGCGTTGGATTGTCTTTACCAGATAAATATCTGAAATTATTATAAATAATTAATAATTTATCATGATAATAATAATAATAATAATAATAATAATAATTCGATAATACATTACCTGTAGTATGAATTGGATAAAATATTCATAAAAATAGGTATTGAATGTTGCATAGTGTCATTGTAAGTAAGAGTAAGATTTATTTGCCGTCTGTTAAAATCATTGATATTGACAACAGCCATATGCGGTGCAATAGCCAACAAATCTGTTAAATTACCATCGTACTCATCTAAAAAAGGTACATCATGTCTAATTTGATTTATCAGTGGTGATAAATCTCGATCCGTATGATTTGTGTAAAGTATTTTAGTAAGTTGTTTGTAAGTACCTGTAAAATAAAAAAAAAAAATAAAAAAAAAACAATAAAAATAACGAAAAAAAAATATAATAATTTTATATAAACTTACTTGTATTTAATTCAAGTGAATCCATTTTAATACTGACTATTTGTATACTGTTTATATATAATCCCAATACAACTAGTGCTAATGGAGCAACAATTGTAAAATAAAGTAATTGAAGATTTCGAGTTAATCTGAGTACCCGTAATCTCAACATTGCATAGAGAGTTTGAAAAAAATTAGGCCGTATTTTAACAGGATCTAAACCAAGACCAAGTGGTGCTGCAGGTGGATTTGTTTTATCGGTATTGTGATGATGATGATGATGATGATGATGATTATGATGATGATGAACAACTCCATCAACTGGTAATTCATTTGTACTTTTAACTTGACCATCACCTTGTTGTCCAACAGTAGCTCCCTCATTTTGTAAACTCTGGTAAGATGTACTCTTGGATTGAAGTGACAGAGATCGACTGAGTGCACGATTACGTACCATCTTTTTAGAAAGATTGTCCATCGTACATTCGGTCTCTTCGTCTTTTTCAAGATGCAAAAATACCTCCTCCAGAGTAGTCATTGATACACCGTAACTGCTAATACCTAATCGACCAGTTTTTGTTTTTATTTCATTTTCAATAGCAGTAAACAGTGGAGCAAAATTTTCAACAGAATTATGAGGAAGTATAAAACTTAATTCACGGCCATGTCGACGAGCTTTTTCAGCTTTAGCAACATGACTTGTTACAAGACGTGTTATAGCATTAACACGATTATTACCTTCCAATACTAGGGTTAAATGATAACCAATTCCAAATTTATTTTTTAAAAATAATGAGCTACCACAGCAACGTAATTTACCTTTACTGATAACAGCTTTACGATCAGCTAAAATATCAGCTTCATCCATAAAATGAGTAGTAAGTAAAATAACTTTACCATGACGACGTGATTGAAGAAATGACCACATTTGTCGACGTGAATACGGATCAACACCGGCTGTTGGTTCATCCAAAATAATTATTTTAGGATCACCAATAATAGCTATTCCAACAGATAATTTTCTTTTTTGTCCTCCACTTAAATATTTAGCAAAAGTATCTGCTCTTTCTGTTAAATCAATATCTTTAAGTGTTTTTTTAACTTCAAGTTCAATCATTGAATTTGGAATACCACGTACAGCAGCAAAAAATTCTAAATGTTCACGTGGAGTTAATAAATCAAATAATATATCATGTTGAGGACAAACTCCAGTCATACTTCGTATTATTTGCATGTCATTTGAATCTCTAACATCATATCCAAATATCAATGCTGTACCGGCAGTGGGAGCTGTTAAACCCGTAAGAATATTAAATAAAGTTGTTTTACCAGCTCCATTGTGACCAAGTATTGCTGTGATTTGTCCTTCATATATTGTTAAATTAATACCGTTAACGGCTTTAATTTCTGGTTTACGGCATTTTTGATAAGATTTATACAAATCAACAATACGTATTGCCTCACGGCCCTTCATTTCACGAACAACTGGCTCGACGTCTCGGCTTGCTTCTTCTTCTTCTGGTATAAATGAATTTGATTCACCGTTGGACGATGCTATTCGTTGAACTTTTTTTTTACACCAAAATCCTGGTGTAAAACAAAACCAAGCCGGTCTTTTAGTTCCATATTCACTGGGAATAACTGAATCAAGATAATAAGCCAATAAACCATAAAGAACAATATCCAAAGTAATCATAATAAGACTTCCTGTAATATAATTTATAAAATTTATAATTACGATAAATTATTAATTAATTTATTATTAATTACCTCCAAATGGTATACCAGGTCCTGCCCATAAATTATCAAAATTAACACCCTCGCCTTTTAAATCAAATACCAATGCTTTATCCATTGCTAGTGCAGCACACGCAGGACTTAATAATGATACTACCCAAAATGATATTGATGTTGGATCATCAACAAATACTTGAATAAAGTACATAAAACTTAACATTGTTACTGAAAAATTACCCAATACTCCGGCTGTTCGTGATTGATCAAAAAATGGTGTAATCATAAATGAAAACATAATAACAGAAAAACTGTAAAGTACAACTAGTAAAAATATTGGTAAAAAGTGAGTATGTTGAAACATTTGAAGTGTAAATATTAATATTACAGCAACAGCTGATAATATTAATACAAATATTGCATATATTAAAAACCATGACATCCAAAATATTGAATCCTTTAAACCCATTATCTTCATTCCCTCTTTTATTTTTTTCTCCTTTTCTCCGACTATTAAAATAAGAAGATATGTTATAAATTGAGAGAGGGCTAGTATCATGTACAGTGGTATCACAACTCTGAAGGCTAACATCCAGTGGGCTGTATATGCTTCCTTAGGAAACATTTTAAATTTAATATCAGGTAATGTAACATCTGTATTACCAGTATCTATTCTGATTTTAGTAATATCCATAAGCATTTGAAGAGCCATAAAACCCGAATGAAAATAATTATTTATTGGGCATGATCCTCCCGTTTCTATTGACAGTAAACCACCTACCCAGTGGCTTGTATCTTTACGACAAGTTACAGCTGAAGAATAAAATTCTTTTGGCGACGGAGTTGCGTGAAATGACGGATTTGTTCTAATTTCATACCTGTAATATAATAATTCAAATTTTATTATTATTATTTTAAATTATGCTTAAAAATATATTATAAAATCCAACTCACAAGAGACTGTGGGTTATCGGTTGTGGATCCTCAAAGATAACAGCCAAAGGTACGCTGTGGGGTTCACGCCAATAGGCCGCCTGCAAATCCCCAGTCGTTTCAAATACCATGAAATTTAACGGCAGCTTACCCGGGTACTCCCACATTGATAACCACAAGTTGTTCATTGCAGTCAGAAAATTCTACATAACATAAACAAAAATTTACAATAAAATGGATATTGTCATATTTTATAGAGGTTAAAAGTTGAATGACGAAATATATCTATATCGAGTTTTTAACAAGTTGAGCCATAAAAGCCGATCTATATGTATATATGTCTATATAAAGGTATACATTATATATAGATCAATATTATGAAAGATATTATTGGGCTGGTGCAATAAAAAGAAGAGTAGCTCTTGATGTATAGAAAAAAAAAAAAAAAAAAAAAAAAAAAAAAAAAAAGTACCAGCTGAATCTTTGCCCAAGAGGTGATTGCAAAGCCTTCTGTAGTGTCTTGCTAAATCCCCCAAAAGCATTTGGTACTTTTTACAAGAAAACTATTGAATTGTACGGGGTATTTATAATATTTAATAAAATAAATTAAACTTACAAGAGTTTCAGTGGAATTTGGAACAACGGCAATGGTATTGTTCTTATAGCCATTCAAAAACTCAAATATATTGCCGTCTTGCCGTTGTGCAGACATTGCTGGATAATTTGGATTTGGTATCAACACTTTCAGTACTATTAGATTACCCAAGATGTACAAAGGTATAAATACTTCCTGTAATAAATAAACATTTATTAATATTAAACCAACAATTTAACAGTTTAACAGTTTAATGTAAGTTTTCTATATATGTAAGTATTTATAAGTATTATATGGTACAAGTTGTACAGTTTATAGCCTTGGCCGTTGCTATGAAAATCAACAACTACAACAACCTCAACAACGAAATTTGGTTAGTAGCAGAAATTTATTAAAATGTCATTTTTTGTCGATATTGTAACAGAAGATTCATTTTACGAAAATCTAACACTCGGGGTTGTTAAATTACTTGAAGCGAGTCCATGTGTTAAAAATGTTAAAGTTGAAAGACCAAGTGCTTGCGAGAGAAGTGCCATATCCAGTTGGGAACAGAAACACTGCTGTTTGTTACCAGATGATTTAAAACGTTTCTACGCTTCAACTGATGGATTTTCACTCAATTGGAGCCTCGATATTGCTGGTAATTAAATAAAAATCATTATAAAATTAATTTAAATAAAAAATTTTTATAATAACTAGGTGAAGAGTTTCCTGTCGGAAGGATGACAATAAATGAATTTGCTGGATTGAAAAAATTTATCGGAAGCAAAGAGCAACAGCAACAGACTGAAATTGAATCAAAATCACAAGATGAAAGTGAAATCCCGTCATTGGGTGGCCGATGCAAACTCTTTGAAATAGATCAATGTGGTGGAATAGCTAAAATATTTTTGGTTTATCACATTAGACCAGATTGGGATGCAGAACCCGGGATTTGGCTCTATAAAGATGACAATGCCGGTGGAAACTGGTATCACCTATCGGACACTTTTATCAAGTACTTTAGAATGATGTTGGTACATTTGGGATTACCTCTCTGGCAATACTGCGCGGCTGGACTCGATCTACCTACGTGGGTTGAACAAACCTACTATTTAGTTGGACCTCATTTATTACCCACCAGTGAAGAAAGAGGAGAAAGAGGAAAAAGAGAAAAACATACCACCGAAACTATTTCTGCTACAATATTTAAAGATGCTCCTTATAATACTATTGATCCTTCTATTTTTAAAACTCGCGATAATAAACAAAGAAACTCTAGAAAAAAATAATTACAATTAAAATTTTTTTTATTATTATTTTTAAAAAATGAAATTTGACCCTTGGCCTAATTGGCACCAAAAATATTTAAAATATCTAACAAATTGGCATTGTGTAACGTATATCTTGGCACAATATCCTGGTGGCTGCAGCCATGGCCACTCATCGAATCTTTTTTTTTTCTTTTTTTTTTCTTTTTTTTTTTTTTCCCCTTTGCTTAACAAACTATCTTTAAATCTAATAAATTCCGGAATAATAACAATAAAATAATTCAATTACTCAATGAGAGATTGTTAAAATATGCTAGCTAATAATTATATGGGGGTGTCTTTTGATTTTCCTAGATAATAAAACTTACGTAAGCTTAATAAAGACATGAGAGAAAGGATTTGCTGGTTTAAAATTTAAACAGAGCTGCTGACAATATATTGTTACGTCTAATCTACTTTTTTATATTTTATTAATTTTATATTTACTTTAATAGACTTAAAGCCTGATAAAAAAAAAAAAAAACAAATTATTCTTACTCAGTTTATTTATTCAATAATTAAATAAAAATTTTATTATAAATTATAAAAACCATTAAGGTATTTACTTACGGCAATAGTCTTTCGTGTTTCCCGTTTCTTGAGCAGTAAATTCCTTCTGAGCATCGCTCGGAGTTGAGAAAAATACACCCCACAAGAGCCCATTCTGTTTATTTTTTTATCTCAATATCTGTAACAAATTTAAAAATATTTTTAATTATATAATGTTACTTAAAATAAAATTTAATGTTTCGAATTTGAAAAAAATTTATTTAAAACGTAAACGAGGAGTTGTGACCCTAATAAAAAAAAAATAAATGCATCAGGTAACCAATTTATACGGATTCGTCTACTAATTTAACTATACCATACAAATCTCCTCTCGAAATACTTATACAATAAAATATAAATTTATTTGACATTCTGCTATTATATTATATAAATCTCAACTCAGTTTGATAAATGTATGTACAGTCAATTGATATTGAGATGTTAAATGAATCGCTGTCGATTATATTATTATATTTCAATTTGATATAAAATTTTAAATCGGTATTGTAAATCGTAATATTTATTAAGCTAAGCACGATTAAACATTTATTTAGATCGATGATTAGTAACAACTTGACCCTCATTGTGACACGTCAGGGTCGTTGAAAAATACCATATGACAATCAATACTATGTTATCGTTTATTGTCAACATTTGTCTCTTTTTCTTTCATCATTTTATTACAAGATTACCTTTTTAATTCACTAATAATAATAATAATAATAATAATAACCGTTAGACTTTAAAAATCATTTGTTCAAATGTCTCTTTTTTTTTTTTTTTTTCTCTCTTATTTTATTTCTTTTCAACTCTTTAAACTGCACTTGACTTGAATTGACGCGTTCTTAAATTTGCAGAGCAATTAACAAAGCATTGTTAATTGTTAAATACTAATTAATTGATAATAATAATATTATTATTAAATAAATTGTTAAAATAAGTGCGATAAAAATAAAAGAATTAAAAAAGTTTTTTTTGTTGTTTTATAAATCGAATAAAAGGAAAATAGGGTGGCTGACCTGACCCTCTCTATACTGTCAGCATAGTGAATAAGTTTATAAATCCACCCTCCATAGTTTTACAACTAAATCATTGATTTTAGTTACATTTAGCAACAACTATTATTATTATTACTACCTTTCTTTGGTTGTTTATTATTTTTTTATTGAATATTAAATATGTTTAATTGATAAAATGATTTAATTGTCAAAGTGGTTAACTGAAAATGAAATAATAAATAAAAAGGATAGGAGGATACTTAAAAATTAAAAAGTATCTTATATTACAAGCAATAATAGAGGTTACACTTGGCTCATGTGCTGCAAGTCGAGTATCGACCGTCGAGCGTAGTCGAGCTTTGAGCGTTGAGCATACTTTTCGCGCGCGTCCATCGCTACACCCCCTTTAACCCCTGAAAACCCCTCAAGTAACCCACTCCCATTATCTTTAGATGACTATATTTTATAATATAATGAGACCAGTTACAATACAAGTATTATAGACACTGTCTTTACAGTTAAATCCGATAATTTAGCGTTTTATCATTTGTCAAATCCATAATACATATGTATTATAAAATTTCTATTAGCTAGCCGATACATTTCACACAGCTGGTTTACTGTCTTGATAAAAGTACCAAAGATATATATCTTTGGAGCAGTCTGAATACTAACTATCATTTTTTTTCACTTTCATCTTAATCACGTTCCGGATACTTATGACCTTAAGATGATGGAACTACGTGACACGTTGCGCTTTTTTTTTTATCTTCTCTATTTTTTTTTTTTTTTTTTTTTTTTTTTTTTTCTATTTCTCCTTTCAAGTACCAAATTTTAATTTAAAATGATAATCTTCATTAATTACAATTATCAAGTTTAAAAAATTTAATGAGCTGTATTATAATTGACAGTAAATAATTAAACTGTCTTCAACGTTAACTGACTAATTTTTATTTTTATAATAATAATAATGAGATAAAATAAAACAAATATTGATATATTGATAAAAGAATTGCGGGTTAGAGTTGGTGCAATATTGATGGAAATAAAAAAAAAAAAAAAAATAAAATAAAGTAAAAGAGTATATGTTCATACAATAGATAGAGTTAAGTGAAATGATTGGACGCCAAGCTGTCTGGCCAAGCGAATGCTTTTACTACTTGATCGTTAAACTCCACGCGGGCCTATTTTTATTTTTCATTCTCCTTTGTAACATATAACCACTATAGCCACTATTGTAATGAATTCTCAATGAATCCACCTACTTACGGACAAATATATCACCCATTAAGATAACAATCTCGAGTTTTATTACTTATCATAATCATAATAATATTGTAATCTAATTAATCATTTTAAAGGATGGATAGAATGTTATGTTATTATTTTGGATCTTGATTCATAATAAGGATACAAGCCCTCACATTTCATATACCATATCCTATATCGTACCGTTTAATATTTCACTTTGATACCCACTTTCATTGTTTGTAATTATTATTTAACTTTTCTCTAATCTTATAGCAACAGCGAATATCAGCCAGTTCTTTTTTTTTTTTTTATTTTAATCTCATAAACCGTTTGAATTGTCTTTCATACGTTTATCTATTATTATAATTAAAAATACGACCAACCGACCGACCGAGCTGGAATTTCTCCAGGTGAGACATCAGACTCACTAGATTTTACATACAATCAAATTCACTTTTACTATTAATTAATATCTATTGATTGATAATCTAAAACAAATATTAAAAATATTGGATAAACTTGGAGCTATCAATTTTTTAAAATTAAAAAATATTATTATAAAACTCACATTTTTAACAGGATTCAAATTTTCCATTTAATTGTTATAAAAATGCAACCATTTTTCACAGACAAACTATCTACTATTATTATCACTTTAAACTTCACTATTTTATTAAAAACAATAATGTACTATATAATTACTAAGTGATGATAATTGTTGGTATTATTATTATTATTGCGATAGTTATTGATAAAATATCCCTGGGTCTCCATTATTACCACAAACTAAATCACAAAAAAACGAAAACTCAAAGAAGAAAAAGTAATAATAATGTATTAGGCAAAAGCCGTTTCATCATTTAGTCATCAGTTGATTATTTTCAATCTGATATAATAATGATAAATAATTATTCACGTGGTGGAATCAACGACCTGGTGGTACGGCACTGGAACTGCTGCAGGAAACGGCGCCATGTCCCAACTTATTTTAATTCTCTTCACAAAGGTTTCCGGTCCTCGATTATTAATTATTTTATTTTATTCATTCGAAATTAAATTAATTAAAAATTTTTTCAATCACACTCAATAAATATTGAATAAAATAAAAAAAAAAAAAATAAATATTTATGCACTCAAGTTGTCACTTACAATAACCAATAACTTTATATTATATTATTTTATAAAAATAATAAATTAACAGTTGAGGCTCTAAATGACACTAAAGTGAGAACAGGTGTCAGGACTAAGTCAGAGTGACAATTGGAGGGTCGAGGACGAGGTCACCCCCGTGAATCTATTATTTAAAGCTAATGCCGGTTTGTTCCGCTTACGTCGACCAGCGACGCCAGACTGTGGGCTGCTGGTAAGCGAGGGCTTTTGCTGTCGCGTCTGCGTCGTCGTCGTCGTCGTCGTCGTTGTCGTAGTTGTAGTCGTCATTATCATCGTCGTCGTCGTCGTCGTCGTCGTCTTCGTGCATTATTTTACATATAGAACATAGATACAACCTACTACTTATATGACTTCAGAGTATACAATGTACATATATTTATAACTACAACATTACGTGTTAGTACCAGCTAAAGAACAAGAAAAAAAAATAAAAAAAAAAAAGGATACACCCAACTTTGTCGACTACAACTATTTATATAGAATTCACCTACGTCGAACGTTGACGAAAATCAATTTATCGAGAAAATCTCAAAATTTATCGAAAAATAAAAGAAATTAATTTCAAAGAGTTATTTGCAATAAAAAAAAATGAGTGATTAATTTTTTATTTTATTATTTTAAAAAAAAATGTGACTACTTGAAAGAAGAATGATAGAGTAGAATAGCCTCATGCTCAATTTCCACCGATTTTCCTGAAACTCGAGGATAAAATGGTCTTCATAACGGATCATTTAACTTAAGCGATCACAAAATTTCTCTATCCTTGATCGTGTAATAGCGAACAATAATCACTCGATAATTATTTTTATAACTTGAGAAGAAAAAAATCAATGTTAGATTAATAAAATAAATAAATAATTAAGCACGTAATAATTTTAATCACGTATACCGGAATATGTCATTCTCAGTGATTCTTTTCTATCTGTGGCACGTGGTTTAATTTACCATACCTTATACATATATCTTATATAAAATATATTTAACTAAACGTATAAGTATGCAAAGCATTATCTATATGACACTTCTTGGTCTACGCTCTTTACGCTACACACTGCATGGGATAATTAATATTATGCTTCTACGACTATTAACGAGTTTAAATGTTGTTTATGTCGTTATTAAATTATTAACAGTAATAATAATAATAATCTTAAATATATTTCACATGTGCCGTTACTATTTCATTAATCATTTAATTATTAATACCAATTGTTAACAGGCAACATGCGTAACAATAATTATTATTCAAGGGCATTTAATTAATATTTGCTGAGAAACTCGACACTAACGTTTATCTTTTTAATTAAATTCCAAGCAATGTAGCACAATAGTTGGTAATTTATCATATTACCATAAGAATATCTTAAAGATATTTTAATTTTTTCTGAACTAGGGCCAAAAAATAGATTAACACCTTTGACTCTATTTAGATTTAAAAAGTATGGGAATGAAATCACGACGGCATAGAATAGATTTGTCCATAAAGAGAGATCGTTAAGGTCGTACATGCTATATAATGCTATAATGCGGTTATTCATTTAACCCACACTCGATACTTTGAACTATGTATACATACAATAAATCTAGACCAACGACGAGTTTTGATCCTTGATATTTGTTGTTGTGAATATTGTATGTATCTATATGTATATGTACTTATATGTACCGAAAGAGCAATAAACTTGCCCCCTATTATTTATGTAAGACTTTTATAATCAATTAACAGTTTAAAGACACATTTTGTTACACTGAAAAAATTTTTAATTAAAAGTTAATAACTTTAATATTGTATGGTAAAAGTTTTTTTTAAAACTATATATGTCAATCAATTTGGTATTTAAAAAAAAAAAAAAAAAACAATAGGTCACTTCGAATGACACGGATGATGAGGGAAAAGGAAAAGATAAAAATGTGTGCAGAGGAAAATTGATAGCGTGACGTCATGAGGATGCTGAGCATCGGGCTGGAAATTTTGCTCTATTGTAGATTAATATATGTGTATAAAGGGCTTGTTACCAATATATATTATACATTATATCTAACTAACAACACGTGGCGCTCTACATGACGTCATACTGCAGAAAAACAAAAATAATTTTATATCAATGAGATATTTCACTCTAAATGATAATATTAATAATATATTCCTATAAAAGTGTATCTTGCACTGTAAGCGCATCAAGATTCTTAAGATTCTAAAATTAACGAGCTCCGACAAAAATAATCTCTGGGAATCGCGAAATATGCTAAAGCTTAATACCAACTACATTTTGTTAATGAGTTTAAGCAATTGCTGTCGATTTAATCGCTTAAATTTAAAGATATATATATATATATAAATATATTTATATATCGTAATTATTATTCAAGAGTATTAAAAATTGTTGTGAAAAAGTAAAAAGGATTAAATTTGTAAATAGACGTTAAATGAAAAGTTTAAAGATATCTGTGACCCTCCCAAGAGTATCACACTCTCTACTAGTGCATATTCCATCCAATAACACTGTTGTCAACACCTCCAACAAGTATAAAGTATAAATAAGAGTGCTTCGGTAACAAAAAGTTATATCCTTATATAATATGGTTTTGTGTCTTGGAAACGCATAAGAAATTTACAGATATTCTAGATCAACAATCAACAACACAAAATATAATTTATTAAAAAAAAATCATCAATAATCTGTTGTCAGTATATTAAATACAAAACAGAACTAATGGAAAGAAATGGAGAGAAAAAAAAATAATAACAAAAAGACTCGCCCAAAATCCTTGACATATCTTACGATTCTTGTGTTGATATAATAGATAATGAATAAACTTTTTTCGGAGGATTTTGTTACGGTATATCACGCGAATTTAATGTATATTTGGAGGGTGTGTTCGATCCAAAGAGCAAGTGGTCAGATCAGTACACACCCATTCAAAAATAGAATTTAAAAATAAAAAAAATAAAATATATAGGATAAGAAAAAAAATTGAATGTTGTTTTCACATGGATAAATGTCGCAGAAAAATTATTAAAATGACCTTGGTGTGTGATGATATATCAATAGTAATTCGTGCTTCCTAATATCAATAATGTTTAAATATACAAATATTGATTTCACGTTACTAATGACCTCGGTTTTTCTCAATGAGCACCAAGTGCTGCTAATATACATATTTTAAAAAAAGATTATTCACTTTTTAAATCCAAAATTGAGTCATTAATTTCATTGACAGTCCGGTTATTATTTAAAAATATTATAATTAGATGCTTTTATAAATGTGGTCCTGGTAAAAAATTTATAAATAAACGACAACAAAAGGATAAAAAAAAAAACTAAAATTTTCAGAAAGTTTAAACCAAGGAAAGTTAATAAAAATAAAAATTTTCTGTATATAGTATATACTACAAAGGAAAGAGGGCGCGGATTTTATGACAATAGACACAAGAGGAGTGTAGGAGTATATAGGAGTATTTATATTATCGAATAGGAATAAGTGTCATTTAGCGTACCGAAAGCTGTACTGTACTGTGTCGTCGTTGACAACACAGTGTATCAATAGAACAGTGATAACGTGCTGGGAGTTAGTTGAGATGTATAATACATTGATAGATCGGGTGTTGGTATACCATACATAACACCGAGATGATGTACCTATGATGAGTGTATTAACATCAGAGAGTATAATCTCCTCATCCGCATATATTTAATATTATATAATATATACTAATCCTTGGGTTTATTATTTTATGAAATTACAATGTGAAAACAATTAAGCGATATAGTAATTACTATCCATGTAATAGTAATAATAATAGTAACGTTTATTGAAATTGAAAGGGAACAAAATACCCGGAAATTGAGTTTTACCAATTGAATTACTAATTAAAATGATTCCTCTTTGATTTCCTGTTCTATAAGCCTCTTACTATATATACCGGTATCGAATAGATTTATTGTTAAATTTAAATGCCTAAAACTACTTAAAAAACGCCGTACAAGTTAAAATTAAATTAAAATTAAACCGTTGTTATTGTTATAAGTTATAATAAAAACAGTCTGTTGACACATGACATACTTATTGATTGAATTTAACCAACTTAAATTTATGATAGAAATCAAGACACAGTTTGATGTGACAGTATACTGATTAACTGCTATATAGTTTATTATACCGCAACCCACCAGGCTCTGACGTACTTTCAGTGGCTCTCAATTTTTTTTTTTTTTTTTCCTTAATAATTTTATTGGATTAATTAATTGATTAATTATTCTCATATATACTAAAACTATTAAGGCTCTTTAGACTTTATGCATTAGTGATAATCTGATAACATATTTATGAAGAAACTGAAAAATTTATTAGTTTGCCGGTGATGTGACTTGTTTAAATAAAATATTTCTTACGGTTTATGTCAGTAGAGTGGAATATATATATATATATATATATATATATAATAAAACGCGAAATGAATTTTAAACAGTGGGATTACCGTGAAACCGCTTATAAAAACTATCAATTTGATTGGTACTTGGTGGCCTTCAATAGATCAGTTGGTAGAGCGGTGGACTGCATAGTAGTTGTATGATAATGAAGAGTATAAATCCATAGGTCGCTGATTTAAATCCGGCTTAAAGGAATATTTTGTAATATTTTTTTAAATGTTTTGCATGTATAATTAGATTTAAAAGTTGTGTCTGTCGTTGATATTTATATAAATAATTGATATGGTTTGAGGATGCGTAAAGGGTGGTTTATGACACTTAACTGTCTTGAGTATTGTGATGCGTGTGGCGCCAAAGGGGGCTAGCAAGTCTTTTGATTTATTAATATTCTGTATTACGGCCAGTCCAAGTTCAAAGTATCCAATGCAAGGTATAGTATTACGTTAGAAAGTAAACCGCAAACCACGTGCGTGTTATTCTAGACTGTTCTCAGTACCTATACTGTAGATATTATTAAAATAAAAATAAAAAAAAAAGTAAAGAAAGAAATAAAAAAGGGTGCAGTGGTCGTATACTCTAAGAGGGGATGATGATGTTAAGCATCGAATAAATTAAAGCTGTTGCTAGCTGCATTATCGACTTACCCTGCGAGTTGCGGGGTTGCAATGTTATTATATACGTTGTAAGTTGTAACAAGTTGTATCCATCAATTCAATATGTCTACATACGTATTGTTAAATATTTTTTTAAATACATATAGGTATATAGTAAGGACATATACTCTCGACATTAAATTAACGTTTAGTTTTGTTCGTACATGCAATACTAAAGTTGTCTATATACACTGAAAATAAACTACTAGGGGAATAACATCAAAAATTCCACCTGAATTGTCCGAACAAAGGGAATACAGTCCAGGTGGAACAAATTGCGAAAATTATATACGAGGGCTTTTTATTCTCAGAATAACTTTTTTTTAGTCATTATTGATAGAAAATTTTCCAATGCTTTATGGTGAAAATAAATATCATTTTTTTTTTCTCATTAACTACTCTATTTTATCTTATAGATGTTGGCAGATGACTCATAAATCACTCTAAAGTTAGTTACCAAACAATCAAGGATAATTAATTATTTACTTTCGTTACCGTGATAGTAACTAATTAAAAATAAAAAAAAAGTCAATTTGCATTTCTACAAATGATTCCGGATTTGAAAATAAATAAATACAAAAAATAAAGTTCGACCGTGACAGGACTCGAACCTGCAATCTTCGGATCCGAAGTCCGACGCCTTATCCATTAGGCCACACGGTCTTGTGCAAGAGGCCAAGCTATCAGCTCCTTGATAACTTGCAATCACAATTTGATATAATATTCAACTATAATTATTCGCAAATTTTACATTTTTTTTTTACTTTCCATTATCGCGAACAACTCTGATGAAAATTAATTTAAAAATAAAATATTTTACTCATAGATAAAAATATCAAATTATCATATGGTAAAACAGAACTTTGTTTTACCACGCACATATAAAAATAATATTAAACGACTAAATTAGACTATTTAATTAGAATTGATGAATGAATTTAATAAATAAAAAATATATGTATTAATAATTAATGTAATGATTTAAAATAATAGTAACCTTGAACGATGAGGAGAAAACAAAAAGAAACACTTTCACCATGCGAGTGTTGAGATAAAAATTAAAAATAGGTGAACGAGTATTACCTTGTTGGTATAGATGATTAACAATGTTAAGTATCCAGAAATAAACAGTGCACTGGAGAAATTACCACAATGACAAATAATACGGCATTATTGGACAGTAAACAAACCCTCTTGATTATTTTGTTCTCAAACGTCTTTAACTCACTCTGCAAATTATTATTAGAACTGGAACCTGAGCAACCCTCTCACAGATGGCACCATCGTCCAGTCTGCTTTCAACAATCGATAATTGTCTGGAAAATGAAAAAAAAAAAAATATATATATATAACTAAAGGAATTAACACAAATTTATCTATTTTATAACAATTATTTAAAAGAATGAAACTGAAATGATAATTGTCAATTAGCATGATTTAATAATTAATGAGCCGTTGCTTAATTAACAACAGTCACCGTAAAAAAAAATCTTAATACTTTATCCTACAAAACAAAGCTTTTAGCGTAGTTAATAGTTAATATAATAGGTGTAAATCGGATATAGAAAAAAATAAAGAAAATGTAAGAACAAATGTACAAGCTCTCAGGGGTCGTAACTTTCATTATTTAATCGACACACAGACACACACTGGGGTCAATGTATTCTTGTAATACCCTGACACTCCTACATCCCTCCATCCAGGATATAAACTCTCATTATAGTTAATAGTAAATAGTTATTCGCTAAGTAGAGAGTACACCTGCAGTTTACAATATACCTATAAGAACATATGAGTATTATGCTGTAGTGCATCCTTCTATTGAGATTGGATAGTGTTGCGTAATATTGTTTCGCTGTTGAATATTCTGTATAGTAGATCTATATATTGATAGATATCAGTTAACACTGATACTCAAAGAGAAACACTGGCTTCTCATGCTCATGCTCATGCTCATGCTCATGCATGTATTTGCCGCGTAACGTCATGTATTTATAAAGGGTCACAATTCGATCGTCTGTTGGGTAATTACGGGGTGATTAAACTTCCGCCCTTTGCGTATTCCCATCTAACTACCAATATCGTATTTTCGCCGTTGGACATTGAAATAAAATAACTTTTGTCAGGCTTCTTCACCAACAAATCGGAAATTGAACCAAAAAACTCATTTTTATTTTTTATTTTATAAATATAACATAATAATAATAATAAAGACAATAATTATCAAGTAAATTGGTTCTAAAAAATTGAAAAAAGTTTTAATAAAAATAAAAAAGCTGAACAAACTGTTGGTACAGTATGGGCAGTAAAATTAGTGGAATACCCTAGGAAGTTTAGTTGCAGAAGTAATTGGCCAACTGTGACCCCCCCTCCCCCCCCCTGCAAGACACTTTATGGTTACGAGTGTTTTGGCTTACACAGAGTCGCTATCACCCACCAATTAAACTCACATTGTCTGATACTTCTTTTATCCAATTTTATTTAAATATTTAAATTTAATCCAACTATAAACAATATATTATTACTATTTTCATTGTTTGATAAAAAAAAAGCGATAGCTAGTACAGTGTTTTAAATTATTCATAACTACCCACTGGTGTGTGACTCATACATAGATGTATTTACTCAGGCGTCTGGTGTATCAGTTATACATGCAAAGAAATAAAAAGAAAAAAAAATCCATTCAGCAGGCAGGCAGGCAGGAGACTTTTATTTTACTGTTAAGAGTTCTCAAGGCATCTGTCGACACCGCACGTGGACAAAGTTTAACTTTAAGCAACCCAAGTTACTGTTTCCAAGACATTATATTCCAAGTATCGAGTACACCAGTCTGATGTATACGTTATTTTATATTCAACTAACGTCTCCAGCGAATTTTAAATATACTGTTTAAATCGAAATTTAATCACTCAATGCTATGATTATACAGAATGTTTAATAAATTGTCCTTTAGTTAATGACAATATGAAAAAGAAAAAAAAAATGTAGTTTACTGTTATATATATATATATATATATATATATATAACACTCATCTGCTCTTTTTATACAATAGTTTTATACCCATGGACATGTATTATACAGACATGGTGTATCCTCGTTTATCTCATGGTGTTTCACTCGAATGAGAGAGAATAAATAAAAGCACCATGAAAGATACATGGAACATGGAACGATAGAAGTAGTATTCTATAGCAGTATACCAGAGTAGAGCAGACACGAGGGAGCAGACGCCGGTTGGTTTCCCCGGTGCGTCACTAGTCAAGTAGTCAGTAATACGCGCCGTCTCGTGCCGTCAACATCTCTGTAATTTTTAAAAATTATTATTTATTTTATATTTAAATTATTTATAATGGCTGTGTGTGATACATCTTTGGTGACATCGTCGAGCTCGTCAGGTGCAATTCCAAAAAAAAATCCACCATCAAGTACTCCTAATTACAGCGGGAGTACTGTCGCTGCTAATGGAAAATCAATTACTTGGCAACAAAGACTTTTTGGTAAACAAGTGCACCGTTGCAGTGAAATAAATAACGACAATAATAAAAAATTAAACAGTTGTATTGATGTAAGCGCATTCGTTGATGAGACCGATGGTAGCTCAATGTGTGAAATAATAGGTGTTTATTTCAGTTTTATAAATTCAAGTGCCACGTGCGATGAATTTACCAAACAATTGACCGAATTATATACAAATGTTAACTCTATTACCTCTTCAAATGGTGATCACGTTGATGATACAAAATCAAACTCAACAACTCTATTTGGACGGAAAAAAAAATTTGAAGTTGTACATATTGTTTTATGGAGCAATGTTACCGATGTACTTGACTTTGATCAATGTTTTAATAATCACGTTAGCGATTTACCATGGCTTGTTGTACCTAATCAAGACTACGAGAGAAAGGTAACCTTTTTTATTTATTCATAAATTCATTGTTTGTTTTATTTATATTTATATCTCTATCATCATCATGTTCTTTCATTTACAATAACTAAGAGTAATTAAATGAATAGCTAATAAAATATAAATATACTAAAGAGTCAAAGAGAATATTGAATAGAAAACCAAGAGAAATAAATGAGACAGAGGGGCTTTAAGTAACTATAGTCAATCATAAGTTATTCATCATTAATTAGCATACCTCACATTTTTTACCCTTTCACTCATTTTTTTCAAGCCTTCCAAAGAGGAATTAGATAAAAACACACACACACTAATCAATAATCCGTAAATTTCGCTAAAAATTTAAACAATAAACTTTTATTTATTATATAAATTAATAAGTTGCGAAAAAGAGATAAATAAACCACCTTTTAATTTCATTTAATTTTTTTTTGTTGATTTGACATGCCCTAGCTTAGTAACAGCAAAAACAATATACATTTATTTCCTAATTGGTAGACGAGTATTTTCGATTTTTTTTTTCTTACCCTTTATTTCAATTTTTTTTTTTTTTTTTTTTCCATCCCACCAGCATTATATGTACTAGTATATAATAGCAGCTGATGCTAACATTTTTTAATTGGACTCCAAATGAGTGAACAACGTCGAAGTGACGCCTCAATACTCCTATCGATTATTCATTAAATGTCATTATTTAAATTAACGACCAAGAAAAATTTTCTTTACATACTCTACAGTTATTCTGGTAAACTTAAAATTATTAAAATTACAGTAGACATATTTGGTCGATTGGAATGCACGCGTTATAAATAAAAATGTATACTGCTGATGTAAAAAAAAAAAAATAATGAAAGAAAGGTGGAGACGTAGAATGAGATCAAGAAGAAACTTAAGTGTTAAAGTGGAAACTATGGATTAAAATGATTTATACACTGAGTAAAAGAAGAAAAACAAGAAGACTACTGGTGATATGACAGTACTATGCTTTGTTATTGTACTTCAAAGTAAAGCCATCGACCTCATTTCTACGTTCCGGGTTAAAAGGTTTTTTTTTTTTTTTTTTTTTTTTTCCTTTGAATTCTTAGAGTATATATCCAATTAATTTATTATTTATTATTCTAATATTTATTGTTATTTTATTTATTTAAAAAATTATAAATTTCTTATTTATTTATTTATAAAAAAGAAGAGAAAAAATACAAAAATGTCAATACTATTCCCCATTGCTATTGGGACCCTGTAACTTGAAACAATAAATAAAAAAATATCTAATTAAAAAGATAATTGTAAAAAAAAAAAAAAAAAAAAAATAATAGCGAAGGAAAAAGCAGAATACAACTCTGAGTGAGGAGGAGTGTAAAAGATTGTGTGAAGCGGAGCACAAGATTTTGATAATGCAAAAGGAACGGAGGATGAAATGCTGATGTAAAAACGTGTTGATATTATGATTCTTTTCCGGTGATGTGTAAAATATGAAAAGAAATGTGAAAGTAGCTACAACTTTGGTTTCTGACTGCTGGTTACCGGAGTGACAACAGGGGATGAGACTTTCTGAAGAATCAAAAAATATATAAATATTCTGAATACAATAGAGTTAGTCACAAGAAGGAGAAAATATTGACAAGATTTTTAAATCGATAGGAATAAAAATAATAAAATGGTTAATTTTTTATCCAGCAATTAAAATACGAAATTAAACAAAGGCTCTCCACTAGTATATAGTTGGAGCAAAGTTTAAGTATAATATGTATAATGTAATACTGTAATATGTCTGTATATAGTACGGGGTCGTTGGGTAGTCGGGTATTAGCCAAACCGCATGACAACTTTAACGTTATTGTGCTATACTGGTAGTATGCATCTATCTATCTGAATAAATAAACCCTCAGATATATTTATCTCGAAAACCAAGTTAGTTATCCCAGCACATCCTTTCGTGTTATATTCATAACTTAATTTAACTATAACACAAATAAAAGTTTATTCCTAGCAGTAAGACTATTTTTATAATTATAGTTTTGTGTGTTGTGGATAAATAATTCTTGAAAACGTGAATTTTCTTTTATTATTTCTTTTCTTTTCAACTCGTCATATCCACAATCCACAATCCACAATCCACAATCCACGATTTGTTTTTTGTTCTGTACTCTACTCTTTTATACTTGAACTTTTGTTGTTCTTAACAGAATTGTTGGAACAATAAGAGGTTCCCCTTACTCCTACTTCACTTAAACATACTTAAACATGCTATGTACTTGAATAATCCACTCGATGTCGTAGATTTATAGTCTTTACTTTATTTTTTTAATATAAAACAATATAATATACTTAATCCAGAAGAACTAAAACCACCGCCATCAGCGGAGCATGCATTGCCCAAAAAGTCTGAGAAGAAAATAATAACAGAAATACGAGTAATACTCGTGTATTACTCGTATTTTTGTTTCGTGCGTTTTTATATTTATGATGCACTCCAGTTTTTCGTAAAATATTTAAGTCACTCCAATACCGTCAAATTTTTTTTTTTTTTTCTATTATTTTTAAATTATCTCTGCGTTTAATCTGAATATTTAAACTCGATTACTCTCAAATCACTCTATATCTAGTTGAGAAAAATTAAATTTTAATTGGATAATGTTTTCTAATTTTTTACTTTTATTTGTGTTAAATGATAATGATAAAAATAGAATTCTACAGAGCAGAGAAGACAAATATAATCGTCTATGAAGATAAATGTTTTTCAGTTCATCTGAATTGACGACCCAGATTTTTATAAAATGGTTTTAATTTATCCAACAAATGGTCGAGCTCAGCAAAATGTCATGTACACAAAGAAACGAAAGAAACTAAAAAAATAAAAAATAAACGTCTCTTATTCAAACGGTCTTTATCTTGAGTGAAGATTCCATCGTTTTTTCTTTCCTTTTGAAAAGTCGAAAGTCGAAAAAAAAAAAAAAATTCAATTTCAAGATTCTACTGAATACTAAATTTATAGAAATTGAAGATAATTTTTAGTCAAGTGTATAATTAAATAAAATTAATCTGCTTTCTTATCAGGTAGAGTTGTTAAAGGCAAGTAAGAAAAATAAATGTCAGTAGAGACGGTTTCAATCGTTTCGGATCTCAAGAGAGTAGTGGAAACTAATAAGAATGAAAATAAGGATGATGATGATTTATAAAAAAAAAATAAAATAAAATACAAAAGTAAATGTGTTGGTAAAGCTGTGAGAAGTACTACGAGTAGTGGAAAAAGTGAAAGAAAGAGTGTGATAAGTAAAGGGGATGTACAAGAGACTGCTGGAGGTGGTAGCTAAGAGTTGTAAGTAGAATCGTCGTAGTCGTTGTAGAAGCCAAGGGGGCGAAAAGGACACCATCAGGGAAATAGTGCAGACGAGTGGAAAACTGACTGCCAAGGACGAGTACCAGAGCGTATCGACCGCATACTCAATCCATATAAATATATAAGTATACGTCTTGGAGTTTATTGTAAAAAAAGATCAACAATCAGAGTTATCAGAGTTGTTAGAAAATTTAATTACTATATATATAGTATACGGTATAAGCGTCGGTATTGAAACAGGTCAAGTTTGTAAAATTTAATCGGGCTCTCAATTCAACTACTCTACCAGAAAACATGTTTCTGCATATAATAGATTGCAAGCAATGAGTATACCAGTTGTTGTTCTTGTCGTACTTGTATTGGTAGTTGTAGACGAAAAGCAACCCCTTGTATCATCTGTATATATATATATATATATATATTTTTTTTTTTTTTTGTATTCGTTCTTTCTTCGCTTATCTCCAGGATTTATATTTTTTTTTTTTTTTTTAACTGACTGACGCTGCAATGCTATGGGGACTGTAAAACACAGAGCACCCTTCTGGCAGTCGGGCGTGAGAGAAAGCGTCGGGCAGAAACAGGGAAAAACCTCTACTACACCGTACGACTACCAGACTCAACTACTGCCGAGGTTGCTGAGCTTTAAAAGAATAAGACTCGAATATAACGTAAATATATATATATAGATTAAACCAGGCTGTTGGATTTTCTCAACAGCTAACCAGTAAAAAACGAGACTCGAAAACTTTGGATTTCTTATATACTATACTTATAACATTTACTTTTGTACATCAAACAGCATACCAAATATCTTGGGGTGGTATTATATATAACACAAAAACTATAAACCATTTTTATACTGAGATTTTCTCTATTGATTAAAACATAATAAATGGTATAATTAAATTAGAGAAGCTGTTACAATAAAATCTAAAAATGATATGACGTATAAAATAAATATCGATTATTGAATTTAGATAAATGATATTACGTGAAGCTCATTTAAATGTCGAATTTAATTTCCGTATCCAAGTGAGCTTGCAAGCAGTAGCTTGTGAGTAGCAGTGAAGCTTGAAACTAACAAGCCCTATCTGCCAGTATGAGGATGATGTTGGTGGTGGTGGTGTTTGAAACCCTTGGTAAAATCGACTAGCTTCTAAAGCATTAGGGGCCAGTTACGTAAACCCCTTGAGGATAAACTTTCACCAAACTAATATATCTCGTATCAGACAGCTAGCTATATAAATTTTAAATTTAATATTTTAATATTTTTTATTTTAGTTTAGACTCTTAAATTATAATTAAACCCAAGTCAATAATAATTTATTGATTATTATTAATATGTTACTACTTTTTTGTTTTTGTTTGTTTTTGAGGGTGGATTTAAATGCTCAAGTTGTAAACAGAATCTATATAACAAAGTTTCAGAAAAGTAAAAATACTTTTTGTATTTTAAAAGTTATGGAATTTATTGCTGTGTAGATATTTTCGATTGTGTGAATGTATTCTGGGAGTGTAGTCACGAAGCGCGAAGGGGCTTAAACAGAGGAATAGAATGCAGACAACAATGTTAGTTGGGTAGAGAAAGGGTAAAGGTATGAGTGGGTGAGCAAGAGAATGAGAGAGAATTGATTCTAGTCGTAAGGACATAATACCTCTACGGATCAATACACAATCCAATTAACATCAACCAACCTATATTATGATTTTATTATATTATGATAAATTGCTTCAAAGTCATCATCCTACTCAGTATTATTGAGTACTTAAATAATAATGATCCATTGACAAAACAGCAAACTCTACTAAGAAACAAATAAGAATAATAATAACAGTGCTCTTGAGATAATTACAATAAGTAACGTCTCATACTTTATTAAAGTTGGGATGTTGTTGTATTACCGTAGCCGAGAGTCCCTCTCGTCCCAATCCCACAATTCACCGCTAGGATTTTCCCTTAGCTAGCTGGCTGGCTGGCTGGCTGGTGATACTATTTTCATTCTACCGTAAAATATTTTCCACCTTAGGGGACATATATATTATACATATATAAATCCCTTTTTTTTTTTTATAGCTGCCGATGGATGAAAATTATTATTAATTATTAATTAGATCTATAAAATACTAATGACTTTGGATGAATTAATATTTTTTAAATATAAAATAGATTAAACTCCAGCAGTAGCATCGATAACTTTTAGGAGTAAAGAATTGGATTAACTCGAAGCAGATGAGTTTAGCTTAGTAAACTTTCGAAATACGTGCACAGTTTACGTCAACATTCGATTTGGGATCTGGGATGGAATCAAGTGTGGAATCCATGCCCCCCGTCCTCTATATAGTAGTTTAATACACTTATTGGAGGAGAATCTCGTCAACATTACCGGGGTTGGTAGTATGTCCCTCTGGGGCATATCACTCTCATACTCTCATCCCTGAAATTCTCCTGCTTTGTCCATTACCATGCCAAACCGTTCAATAGAGATTCGAGTACACGTTAAATTCTATACCCATTTTAGCCAATTTATTTTTCGATATTTTAAATAAAAATCATTATATTTTATTTATTTTCTCTAATAATTTGAAAAAGCTTTTAAAAATAAATTTATATTATATATAGTATTTCGGGGCAATAGTTGTAAATAGATATAACAAGGAAATGCAATTTAAAACACCGTATATATTATCATTATAACCTTTTCGCCCTTTACTTTATATATAAATAAATGGGAGTTGGGTTCTCCTCTCTTGGTAGTGCAATACATTTGGGATTTTAACGAAACACAAAATCCCGTGTAAGTCTTGTGAAATACCATATATCAATTTTAAATCCAAATTGAAAATTTAACTATTTGATTATTTAAAAGTGAAAATAAAAATGCCTCAGGTGTAAAAAGTAGTATAAATAAATGAAAAGGGTAAAAAAAAATTTAAATCTTGATTTTTAACAACCAAGAACTCTCGAATCTGGTGGCACCCATCGATCGTTTTATAATTCCGGTTCTCGTTTTCTTCGTTTACTTTTGCTCATACCCACTAAACATTACATTTCCTTTTTTTATATTACTGCTGTTATGGTATGTATATGTGTACATAAATCTTTAAAAAGAATATATATCACTGACCTTTGAATACTCTCACTAAAAAGTTGGTTGTTGTTATCTTTTTCTTTAAGCTTTTACGCGGCTTTTACCATTTTCTTTATATATCTCTTACGGTATAAATCTTTATTTTTTATTTCCAACTCGCGTTATCGTTAAGAGGTTTTCATTTTAACATTTGCTGAATAACACCTATGATTACTGAGAAAAATATTTAATATTTATAGTAAATTTTATTGGGCAAAATTTTTTCTAATGTGATAATCAGAGACAATTATTGTAATATAACAGATTTATAATTACCGATATTGACATCACCGGCAATAATAAATTTGTCAAAAGTCAGTTATAAAGCATTATTAATAAAAAATCAATGATTATAGAAGATAAAAATAAATAAAAATTTTTTAAAAATAATATGGATTGCGCAATTGATTTAGTCGCTCATAAAATTGAAGGTATTCGAGTAAATATAAAAGAATATTGTATAATACCTATTGTGAAAGAAGAATTACAAAAAGCAATACATGGAGTAGTTTATCCGATTTATAAATGGGATGATTTATCTAAATGTTCACAGGGAAAATATGAATTTATTAAGAGAAATTGTGAAATTGAATATGATAAAGGTAATTGTAACTTGATTGAAGCACTAAAAATCATTAAAGAATATTTAATGAAGTGAAGAAAAGTGTATGTTAAGAATCCGATTATTGGAAAATTTTTATCAGATTATTTTACCCCCAAAGCTAAAATTGTCTCTCTAGAATCATTCGGAATCAATAACTTAAATATGATACCGAAAAATTCTCAATACTATTGTTCCTATCATAATAATTTGGGTGTAAGTCAATGTGCTCAGCATGATGCCATAATTATAGCATGGTATATTGTAAATCCTAGTTTGTTTGAAAATTGGTTTACACAGTAAAATATTCAAATATTAAAAAATTAATATTTTTTCCTATCTTATTTAAAGCACAACTTTTAAATACATAAATTATATGGAATTGATATATATATATATTGAAGGGTCACTAAAGGGTATCCATGCGCATCGAAATAACTGAAATAACGCGGGACAGGCGAGTACACTTGAGGGATTTTTTTTATTTTCTATATATTATATTTTTTTTGTTTTATTTTTTAATATCGTTGATGCGAGGCGTCGATGCTTGCTATTGCTTAGATGAGGGTTGCCTTTGACGTTCAGTCGAAACGACAAATTGAGATAAAGATAAAAAATACTTTGAGTACATGTATTTCCATACCAATCCAAGTTAATAATTTTTTTTTTATAATCCAATTAAATACGGTTAAATTTATATTATTTAAATTATAATAAAATAAAATTTCAGACTAGACTCACCAGAAGATACCGGATAAAGTCGGGAGTTCCAACGCTGATACTTTTGGAAGGAGCGAGTGGATCTGTGGTGACACGAGGTGGCGTCGAACGTGTCACCGAAGATCCAAATGGCGTAAACTTTCCGTGGAGACCTCCTCATCCCAAAGCCACTCTCGAGGATGGTCCTTTGCTCGCTTGCGGAGCCAGAGATACCAAAGAACCGATGCTACATGAGGAGCTCAGGCATTGCATCAAGGGTGTATACTTTAGCGCACACTGGGTAAACATATTAATATTAATAATAAATAAAAATACTAAAAATTTTAATTTAATTTTATATATATATATATAAAGCGGTTTAATCGTTGGAGGTTGGAAAGATCAACAAAATATAGTTATTTAACCACTTGGTTTTTCGCTGATTTAACTTTCTTACTATTTTCTCTCTTTAAATATAAATTCATTTTCTCTCCATCTCTCACACACGTACACGTGGATAAGCTTTACTCTGTTAAACTTTTGTGAATATGCGGAGAATTCCACAGAGATCTAGTCCCACTAAGCATCAGCACTACCGAGTTTTCCGAGTTAAATCCTACTCTCATGGAAATGTCAAGCATCTGCAGAATATAGGGAAAGAAAATGATTTATTGTGCTTTACTAGCTAATGTAGATACTATATATATATATATTAATAAATTAATAAATGATAGTAAAGAGAGGTTGTTAGGTAGTACAGATATATTATATGTCTTGAAATGATGAAAAATAATAAAAAAAATTTCAATTACAGTGTCCACCTTGCAGAGCTTTTACACCACAACTAGTGGATACCTATCAACGGATAAGAGAACGGGGTCACCACTTTGAGGTCATTTTTGTCAGTTCTGATAGGTGAGATTTAATGTATGGAAATATTTTTATTTGGTAGAAAAGTACAACTTGAGATGAGGTATAAAAAATATATATATATATATATATGTTAGGTAGTTACGAATTACGGAAGGGAATAACCCTCGAGGTTCAAGCTTTGTCGTGTATCCTCCATTTCATTGGATAGAATCGATGTTGTAACAGGGGAGAAAACCAAGCCAGGAGATGGTAGGTAGTAGTGCGATATGCTTTTCGACTGTCGAGTATAGAGTTCACAAGAGAAAAGAACATTATCCGGATAATAGCAGTAGCAGAGTAGTATAGGAGCTGAATTGAGAAGAGAATACTCTGACTGGTATGTTCGAAGATAGAAACTGGAAGCTCCAAGCTCCAAGCTCGAAAGTAGAGGGTAAAAGTACCAACAGAGAGAACAACTCATACACACAGACACACACATATACAAACACTATTACTATCAGACCCCGTAATATCTTTAGCGAATGGCGAATGCCACGCGGAAAATTGCTGATTATACTGGGGGTTCATTTTTACGACCGGGGAAAAAACGAGTCCTTAGGTATTTAGGATATACAAAAAAAAAATTCTGCTGGAAAATATTTTTTTTTTTATTCTTTCAAAATTTTACCGTTAAAAATTTTATTTATTTATTCATTTAGTAAAAGCCAAGTGTAGTTTTAAAACGGTATCAAATGAAAGTTGAATAAGCGTTATGTGAAAAGCCACAAACGCCCGCCAAGAGTTTTTAACCTCCGAACTTTATCTCTTTCTCTTTGGTAAACTAACAGCGCTAACGGCACTAGCAGCATCAACGTCACTGGCTCTTTTCCTCTTTTCCTCTTTTCCTCTTTTCCTCTTTAACCAGTTCTTTTTCCTGGTTTTCCACCCCTCGTCTCACCTTTACTACTTATTTATATCCAGACTAGACTTTTCTATTTTTTTTTTTTTTTTTGCTTTGATAATAAATTCAAAAAATAAAACATTTAGATTTTCGTGTCAAAATAATTATTATTTATAAGTTATAGCAATAATAATAATAATAATAATAATAACAGCAACAACATAAAGAGGGATATGCCGGCACGGATGGGTTTTATGTAAAATCGATTCAGTATCCGGACATAAAACTCAATGACTAGTATATATATATATAGGGTGTAGACAAAGCGATTCATGGAAGCTGATAGATATAAGATACTAAGAAAAGTTTATATTATATGATGTCAAATGCTAGATGCAGTATTATTAGATATTATATGTCGTAATATAGATCAATTAAATTTTTGGAAAAGTTATAAATTAGTTAACGCCGTTGGGAGTTTGTAATAATCTGATGGATAAATATTAATTTCAGGAGTGAAGAATCTTATAACGTACATATTGAATCAATGCCGTGGTTGAGGATACCGTTTACACACGAGGAACGAAGAAAAAAATTGGCAATAGCACTTGACGTACAAGCTATTCCTACTCTTGTCATTCTTGATCCTCGGGACAATATCATCACTCTTGAGGGTCGAGCTGAACTCCTCGAAGATCCTGAGGGACTGGTAAATGTTTCTTTCTTAAAAAAAACTACATTATTTACTTTTATTTCTGTCTCACACTCTTTTTTACCATATACATTTATTTTCTTTTTTATTTTATTTATCCTACGGCTAAAAGATATTTATTTTATGTCCGAGTAATTTTTTTTTATTGCCAGAACTTTCCATGGACCACCAGACTAGTTAATATATTGACGGAAAAATATGCTACTTCTTTACACGATGCCCCGGCAATTATTTTATTTGTTGGTGAGTATATTTATTTTTTTTTTATAAATAATTTATATATTATAAAAAATATTTAACAATTATTTTTAATTTTAGCTTCGGAGGGAGAAGATTGTGAAATACAATTTGGTGAAAGTGTTCTTTTACCCGCTGCTGAAATTTACAGGAGAGATAGACCAGACTACGACCCTAATTATGATGATCCCGATGATACTCTACAATTTTATATAGCACTCGATGTAAGTTTACCAATGAAAACTAATTTAATGGATAAGATAATTATTATTTTTACATTTATATTTTTAGTGTGAGACATCAGATATTTTACGTGAATTTGTTGGTCTGGATGACGCTGTACCGTTGCTAACAGCCATCGATATACCACGAGGAGTCTACGCGGTTATGGAAGACGGGGCTGAAATCACTGTCGATTCCGTCCAGCTATTTGTTGACGGATTTAGAAATAACAAACTACCAATAAATAAAATTGCCGCTTCCCAAAAGTCCGTCAACAATGAAAAAATATCCTCATAAAATAAATAAATTATCTTATCAATTTTATATACATAAATAATTAAAAAACAAAAAAATAAAAAAAAAAAAAAATATGCTGTATAAAAAATTTAATTGCTTGCAATATGGAGAAGAAAAAAATGTGTACGATAGAGTAGCGGAGATTTTAAATCAGTATTCAATAAATAATAATAACAAACATAAATTAGTCAAACGATATTTTATTTCTACATTTAATGCATTGTCATACTTAGAAAAGACCAAAAACCTAATAATAATAATAATAATAATAATAATAATAATAATAATAAAAAGTTCATTATAACGAAGTTTATTTACAAAATAATTGAATTTGATTTTTTTTTGTATCATATTTATATTATTATTATTATTATTATTTATTTTATAGACTAACAAAGTAAAAATTATGTAATTAGAGCTTCGTACAAATTTGTTGACTTACTACAAATATGAAATATAATTTATATACATTCTTATAAAAATACCGTAATTTATTATATTAGTTTTATTAATCGTTGATCAAGAAGAGTAAAATAAAAAAAAAAAAAGTCGCGTAAATCTAATTGGTTTGCTCTGAATTTTATACGATAAATTAAATATAATAAAATTAAAAATACATTGTAAATTAATTTGATGTGGTATTTATGTGAGAAGAGCAGCCAGTGCGTCAAAGAACTTGGGGCGTTCTTCGATTTTCAATAATAATAATAATAATAATAATAATAATAATAAATAATTATAATAATATTAAAAATACTTACTTGTTGTATCAAAATAATCAGATTGAATGTGAGCGTTAGTGTTTTTAGCCGCCTGTTCAAAAGCTTTGCCAAATAAACTTCTGGGTTGATCCTCACAAACAGGCGGCACACCAACTAATATACAAGTACCCTCATCAGGATTAAAAGTTGCTGAAGCAAGCATCGGTAGAACCCGTGTGTGTCTTTTGGATGTTTCAACGTAAGCTTTCAATGTGAATTGGGCAAGCATTATAAGGGGATGTGGATGAGCAAACAATCGACTATCAAGGGTACCTTCTGGAATGGTTACGTACAGGAATGATCCAGCATTCATAACTTGTTTCATTTCCAAAATACCTTGAGCTGTTTTGAATATATTACTGAGCATTAATTTAGCTTTCTCGATACCCCTTTGGAGTACCTGCTTTTTTTTAAGTGATAAACAGTCAAGTGCGTCGAGAAAACAGTGCTGAGGTGAACGATCTTTTGTTGATGATTCCAATAAAGCCAACATTGCATAAACAATATCCGAAGCGCAATATTTAAAAGTATAACCTGACTGTATGGTAAAACTAGCACCTACAATACTGTCAACGTTGTACTTGGAGGCCAATCGTTCAATCATTTCCCGAAATTCAAGCCTTAAATTTAAATCCATAGCGGTGAATCGCTGTTTTGATTGATCTAATGGTAATCCCATTTCAGCAAGCAGCCCACGAAGGCGCTGATCTCCCCGTATCGACCAAAGTCTCAGAGACACTGCTGTTGTCATTGAATGTCTCAAACTTGCCTCAACTGTCCAATGACGATACAGAGCCAATTGTATATCTTTATCATAGGTTACTTTTGCCGCGCTGAGCTGCTGTTGATCTGAATCAACGCCCTGACGATGACTTAGTCGCGATACATGACTCTGCAGGCGGCCTATTTCCAGTACACTTTCACTAGATTCTATTTTGTTTAGAATAGATTGCTCCGAGGATCCAACAATTGCCCACCAAACCATATTTAAGCTGTCTTTAGACATTTTCCATGCCATTTCATAAATAATAACTGCGCTAGACTTACTGTAGTAGCTGTACTGCATATAGTTGAACAAAATAGTATCACGTTTTTCCTCCCACTCACGTCGTGCTCGTCGTTTCATCAAATCTTCTTCATTCAAACGACGACGCTTTGCTTGTCGTGACTCGACGACGAACATTTCCTCATCTGAATTATCATCATCATCCTCCTTATCTTGATCCTCCTCTTCATCAGACTAACAAATAATAATAATCAATTATATAATTCACTAATCATTTTTTAACATTTAAAATTTAATTACCGAATCTTCACGAAATATTTCATCGTATTCAGGTATCTCTTCATCGTCGCTTGGTTTACCAAGAATACGTATCTGTCCTTCTGAATAGACATTACACAAATCGTAAGGCCGATGACTATCAATTACAAAAAATATAATATCTTCTGGAGGCTCTAGTATTTCAACAATATCAATAGTACTTCCACAATTAATCATAATAACATATTTTATCTGAAATTTTAAATTTATTTCAATAATTATCGTTTATTTATTTAAATTACTATTATAGTTACCTCCTCGGCGTTGTCTTCATAAGCTTTTATCAAATCTTCAAGTCCTTGTACTGGAGCAAGAGTGTAGACGATGTTGTCATTTTTAAATAGTTGTTGGAGTATTTTACATGCACAAATAGCGTCAACGTCAAAATTAACCAGCAACAAACATCTCTGATCAACAATAAATCAACACACATTTATTATTACTACTACTACTACTATTAATTTAATAAAAATCATTATTATTTATTATTTATTTAGTGATTTTTACATAAAAATTCAAGGTCAATTAATTGACAATAGAATGATTGATGATAACCTTGATTGTTGGGTTAAGTAACTCTAACAGTCAAAATAGTAAGTGAATAATATTATATTATAAAACACTGACCTTTCCTTGTACTATGCCGTAGAAATCATTGCTAAGATCCTCCACAAACATTATGCCTTTATTTACGTCATTTAAATCAAAGTATTTAACTCGTCCAGAGTTTGTTTAATTATTAACGTTCAAACAATTGGGACGAGATCCTCCGTGCGTATACTGTTGTATATGTTTCCTTGGTTATAAGTACGCTAACGGTTGCCGCGAAAACATTCATTTGAATCTCATCCACTAGACAGCAGCACTGGCATAGGGATGTAATTTACCGCAAAAATTTAAACATTTCATTAAAATAATCACATTAATTAAAATCACTTTTTATGATTATGATTAACTATTTAATAATCTAACAATAATAAATGTTTATTTATTTTATTAACAATTGTATTCATGTACGTATAATTATTAAAAAAGAAATTATAAAGCAAACTTTTATGGATACAACTTCGCCATCTTTAGTTAAATTTTAATCATAATAAATATTAACCTCAAATGTCCACATGTGATATTTCTATTAGTACTCTATTTGTTATCATTTGATAAATTGAAATCAAATTTATAATATAAAATAAAAATATGGCAAGAAGACCCGAACATCTGGCACCACCAGAAGTGGTAATTATTTTTTTTCTTTTTATTATTTTTAATAAACATCTAATTAGTATTTTTTTTTTTATTATTATTTAAACAGTTTTACAATGAATCCGAGGCAAGAAAATATACATCAAAGTAAGTTTTGTTTATTTATTTTAAATCAATTATTGACTTAATGTATTAATAAAATAATAAACAGTTCAAGAATGATGGAAATTCAAGAAAAAATGACTGAAAGAGCTTTGGAACTTCTTCTTTTACCAGAAGAGACATGTTTTCTCCTAGACATTGGCTGTGGCTCTGGTTTAAGTGGCTCCGTTTTGACAGACAACGATCACCAGTGGATTGGCGTCGACATATCTTCAGCAATGTTGGGTAAATATTTATTAATTATTTAAATTGTACTTATCACTGAAATTAATTGAAAAATAATAAAACAGATGTAGCTCGAGAACGTGAAGTAGAAGGTGATTTAGTTTTAAACGATATTGGACAAGGATTGCCTTTCAGAGCTGGTACTTTTGATGGGGCTATTAGTATATCTGCCCTCCAGTGGCTCTGCAATGCTGACAAAAAGAGTCACAATCCTGTGAAACGATTAAACAAGTTTTTCACATCTCTTTTTGCATGTTTGTCACGAAATGCAAGAGCTGTATTTCAATTTTATCCAGAAAACAGCGAGCAAGTGGAATTGGTGACGACACAGGCTACGAAAGCTGGTTTCTTTGGTGGTGTTGTCGTTGACTATCCAAACAGTACCAAGGCAAAAAAATTTTTCCTCGTTTTGATGACTGGAGGGAATATGCCAATGCCAAAAGCTCTAGGCGACGAATCAGAGTCAGCTCACGCTGGTAAACATGTCACAAAGCGTGACACTCAACGTGGAAAATCTCTGAAGAAAGGTGGCAATTGGATTTTAGAGAAAAAAGAAAGAAGAAGACGACAGGGTAAAGATACACGTGAAGACACCAAGTATACTGGAAGAAGACGGAGTGGATTTAATTGGAGAAAGTTTTAATTTAATAAAAAGTCTTTTTTTATATTTTTATTTTATGTATATAATTAAATAAAAATTTATTGAAATACTAAGTTTGTCACTTATTTACATTATTTTTAAGCAATTAGAGTTTAATTAGTTAAGATGGTTGTTCAGGAATAAGAAATTCAGAAACACTTTTATAAACGGGTTTTGGTAGCGTTTCTTTTAATTCATCTCTATCAAGCCACTGGTACTTGAGAGTATTGGGAAGGTTGCCGTTAACGTACCTGGCCAGATAGTAAAATATTTTAGCGCCTCGTGAACCATTTTCGCGGACTGCTTTTGGATAAACATACTTATAAAATCCCATTGGTGCATTTCCGTAAATTCTTACACTTAAATTTTCTCCACAAGTCTTTCGTAAAATTCTTTCAGCAGCCTATAGACAAATTTTAAATTAAAAATTTATTATATTGAATATTTAAAAAAGTAAGGAAACAATTAATTACCTGTCTCATATTCTCTCCTTGTTCTCTAAGTCCTTGGGGAGGTAGCCATAAATGATCGTTACCAATTTTCTGTTCAACACAAAGAAACAAAGTTTTGTCCAATTTTCTCTCTAGAGAACTGGTTATATTTTTTAAATCAGCTTCAGTGATACGAGATGCAAATTTAAATTCCTTTAATTCGGCGTCACCCTGGTCCTCCATCTCTTGAGCACGCATTGAGGTAATGACATCTGCGTCTAATCCAATCATACCTTGTTTTATTTTTTCGTCTTTTTGTTTTTCAATTTCTACGTTTAATTCGTGATCAGACTTTAAGCTGTTCTCCAGCTCGATCTCATCCAACAAACCCTGAAAATTTTCTTCAATTTCACATCTGGGTGCTGTTATTATTGGATGTCTTTCAACACAAATTGCGCTAAGCAGGTCCCATTTTTCCCGAGACGCCGTGCTCATTTGGCATTTTAATACATCTGTAATAATTTATTTAAAATATTCATTTATATAAACTAAATTATTTATGTCTTTCCCTTAAACCAGCCTTCAAACTCTAGTACTTACTTGATAAAGTGTTGATACAACTATAAAATTTAAATGATTGTTTCAACATTTTTTATTATCTTATAATCACTACTATTTTTCAAATTAATAAACAAATTAATTGTACAATAATATGTTGAGAGTTGAGGTTGTGTATCAAATTATAATTGCCTATTGATGATAAAAAAAATATAATATTTGATTTTATTTGACACACAATAGATGGCCAATTCAGTTTGGTTATTTAAAAAGAATAGATATAAATTTTTTATTTATTTAAATTAAATATTCAAAGCAAACACTTTTTATCAAGTTTTAAAAAGATAAGCAATATTTTTATAAATAAATCAAAATATAATAATTTTAATTGTAAACAGTATAAAAAAGATAGCCATCTTCAGTAGTTTGCTGTTCCCAGGTTTAATTTTCTGTGTACATATATATATATAGTAAAATTATTTAACCTATGCCTGTAACTTTATATACTTATTATTACTGTGTATGTACCAGTTTTGGAGTTCAGAGGTGTAAAGTATTGTTGAATTATATTAAGTTTATTTTACTTTTACATATTACTGTAATTGAAATAAAGTACAATTAGTAAAGTAATTGTATCAGGAGTAACAGTAGTTCAAGAAATATGTCGCGACGAAATCAATCAGAGGACTACAGAAAAGGTTTCATTTATTTCATTTATAATTAATACTACCTATATTGACATGTTTTTTTTTTTTTTTTTTTTTTTTATTTTAATCTATTAATATTATTAAGTATTTATTGATACAAGACTCGATCAATCAAAAGTTATAATTTGAAATAAAAATTTATTTTCTGTTAAAATATATATTGATTAATGAGTAAAATAATATCAATTTGAAATATTGATAATTGTATAATTAATAAAAAATTATAAAGAAAAAGTTTTTAGTAGGCGTGTTGGTTAAAATTTTTTCTGGTAATGAAATCAGCGTTGTTTAACTTGATCTGAACTTTGCCAGTGTTTGAAATTATCAGGGCCAAATGCCTACAGAGGAGATCGCGATGGTTAGGATGACAGCAGTGATGAGGATAACAGGAATTACAGACGAGAACGAGACAGATCTCCGTTGAGACGACGAGCTTCTGATGACAGACATCGAGCTGATCGTGAAACCACCAGTTCCTATGGATCTTCAAGGGACACCAGTATGCAGCAAAAACAAAAACTAGCCTTTGGTTTTAGCAAGAAGCCCACCAGTACTGACGCTAAGAAAGGAATTCAAATAAAACTAGGCCCTGCTATGGTAAACTACCATAAATATTATTTAATAACTATTGTTATAATTATTAAATAAAATAATTTTAAACTGATTGCAGAAACCAACAGCTAAACCGATAGCTCCAACAAAAACTACCGTAGCCTCTGTGTTCAATGCTGACGACGATGATGAACCAGAAGAAATGCCAGCTGAAGCAAGAATGAGGATGAGGAATATTGGACGCGAGACACCAACATCAGCTGGTCCAAATTCATTTGGCAAAACAAAGCAAGGATTCTGTGATTCTAAAAAAATATTCGAAAAAACTCTCAAGAAAGCCATGGACGAAGCAAATAATAAATGATTATTAGATTTATTAGAGCCAACTGTCACTTATTGTAAATTCATTCATTATTAATATTATTATTATTATTATCACTAAAGTAAAATCATTGAAAAAAAATTAATAATACTTTTTAGATGTATAAATTACATTAGAAAATTTCAATTTATAATTGTAATTATTATTATTTTAGTAAAATATATTGCACTACGTATTTGCTTATATTACTACAAAAAAAAAAAAAAAATAAATAAATAAATAAGTAATAAAAATGAATTACACATCGACAGTTAAATAGTTGATATTCACAACGACTGCGTCTATAACTTTGAATTGTATTTAATATTCACTGATGCTCATATTTTTCTTATCACTAAAATTAATGTTTTTCAATTATTACAACAATTATAATAATCATTTAAACTGTGACTAATTTCTTTATAAAAAATTTGTAATTGTAATTACTGTAGAGTTAAAATTTTTCAATAAAATAATTCAAGGAGAAAAACAAGTAAAATAAATAAGAACGCTGTTTTTAGTTTTTTTTTTTTGTTTTTTATTTTATTATTTGTAGATGTAATCAAAATGATTTAATCGATATTCACTTTCTGTTTTGTTGAGCACCTTGACGCATGTTATCCTGAAACATAAGATAAAAAAAAAAACAATGTAATTAATAAAAGGTTTGAAAAAAGACAATAAGGATAAATTTTTGATAATTACCCTGGGGAAGTTACGTTGAGGTGGTGTACGAATACGACGATCAGCTTTGGATCTGTTACGTACAACCTTCGAGTGAATTGCACACGAGACGCAGTAGTGCAATTTGGCGTAGAGTTTAGGGAGTTGGTAAGACTCATAAACACTGGCGTCGTTGATATCACGAACAGCAGCAGCTTCCACGATGTTACGAATTACGAACTTCTTAATTGCCTTGTCTTTAGGCACACATCGGGCACAATTGGTGCAACGAACGGGGTTGACATGTCCACGTCCGTGCTTAGCACGTCCTCCGTTTCGTCGTTTGCACGTCTGGAAATAATTTTAAATAATGAGTCAATGATTCTCATAAATTTTATTGAGATGTTGTTTTAATAACGATTATCTCCTAGGCTTTGAATAATTATTTAGACGCGACAATAAAAACCGCTAATTCTTATTTTGAGGTTAATATTACAAACTTAAAATTTTATTAATATTAATCTGATTTTTTTTTTTTCAATTAAAACAATTACAATCAAAAATTTTAACACTTGATTATAAAATTTTTATTGTTCAAGACTATTATTTGATTTATTTATTTATTGATAATTGAAAAGCCACATGGTCAATACACACGTCATTTTATAACCAATCAATATCAATTATCAAAGCATGAAAATCACTTGAAAGTGATGTTATTTTATTTACTAATAATCAAATAAGCTATTTGTATCATTTATTATTTTATTAATAATATTAAAATAATTATTTATTGATAATAAATAAAATAAGAAGCTTGTTACCATTTTGCCTTTAGGACGATTCGTCGGGAAAAGATGGAAGCTCACAAACTATATCGAGCGGAAGTATACTCTAATCAAATTTTGTATATTCAAAATAAATATATTGTTATGTTGATAATAAAATTAATAAAAAAAAAAAAAAACAAAATCACGCGAAAGAAAATAAATGAATTTTTTTTTATTATATTATTTATTTATAAACATTTTTTATAATAATTAAATATTAAAAACAATTTATATCAGTGATAATTAGATTGATAGATGTCGCTGTAGTTTATTTCTGAAATTAAACCGAAAATATTTAATTCAAAAATAAATTGCACAGTTGTAAAAATGTATTTAATTTTTGAATCATTTTTTACTTTTATTCCTCTTAATTATCTTAATATCTAAAGTAGGCAAATTATTAAATATTGTAATTCGTATTTTTAAGCTGTTTCAAGTACTAAAGCCCTAACTCGAATTTCCTATAGCTGTTAGAGTCGCAGACATCTTAGTTTGTCTTAGTCTATCGGTACGCGACAGTTGCTCGTAGCATCGTTCGGAATTTCGGGATGCACCTGTGTGATTTTTTAAGTTTTTTTTATTTATTAAGCATTAGTAACTGTAGGGATGTTGGTATATTATGTGAACGTTATTATATCAGCAGTTAAGTGTGTAAATTTCTATCTTTTTTTCGATACCAACGCCATCTTGAACGTGTTTACCTTTTTCATTTGACATATGAGACATGTGAGATTTTTGTTTACTTTAGTCATTTATTTTAATGCTCCACTTGTCAGGATTTTTCATTAACAATTTCTCGTGACATTAATATTATTACTATGTGTGATATCGATAATAAATAAAAAAAATAAATAGAGGATTTTCGTAAACAATCATCATGGTAGAAGAGGTCGTAAGTCCCTGTAACAAATCCAAGGTAGTTAATAATTATATTACTTGTTACTTGTTATTATGCCTTATTTTTTTGAAAAAACAAAAAATTGTTTTATTTTACAGAATAAAACAGCACGACCTAGACCAGTTTATTTGTGGAATGTACTGGATGTACAAAAATGGTTAAGACGACACTGCAGCGATTATTATCAGCTTTATCATGAAAAATTTTTATACGTGAGTTTTTTAAATATTGATCTCTAAAAAAAATAATACTGAAAGTAACAGGCATCTGAAAATTTTTAGAAATTTTTTAACAAATTATACTTTTTGCACTAAGTTATTTTTTTAATGAAACCAACAATAAGTCAGTTGTTTGCCAATTTCAGTATTATCAAAAAAAAAAAAAATAATAAACTTATTACAATGAATATAAATGAGCAATGAATTATAGCATGACATTACTGGACGCGTTCTCTTGAGAATAAACGAGAACATTCTACTCCGTCTTGGTATCGATAATGAGGAACATCGGATGGATATTTGTCGAGAAATAATGAAACTTCATTTAAAAACTGATATTTTAGAAATACGCGATATTGAACGTCGAAACAATTATGATTAATGAGCAAAGTCGTACATGAGATAGCCAGGTATATTTCTATTAGTGAAAATAAATTTTTGTTTTTAGTTATTTTTATTAGTGTACAAATACAGTAAAATTTAATATTTTTACAGTAACAATTTTTATTAATTAAATCTTAAAATTTTAATAATAATAGCAATAATTATTCAATTAATTTTGAAATAGTTATCCTTAAAAAATCATAACGTAACCTATTTACAGTGAATATATATATATTAATTTTTTTTCTGCTCTATCTGTGTCTGTCTGTTTGACTAGAATACATAAATATGGCGTTTACACTTAATTATTATCATTATCATATGGCGCAATAAGATGACATGAACCACGTAATTTCACTATAATGATAATTATCTTGTCACTGTTTACTCAAATTAAACTTATTTTACTTAAAAAATATTATTATCATTACAATTATATTTACATTTTTAAGTATTTCATAATATTATATATGAATTTAATGATACTTATTAAATAACTGTTGTATCATTATAGACACAATTCTTCGAGATCACTTGAATTGTTTTGGGCGGGTTTGTGTTTGTCAGCATAAACATAAAAATCAGTAGTAAGCGTTTTATTATTTTCTGTAGTGGTGGCCATCATCAATTTTGTTGTTTTATTTCGACAATTAGTACGTTGTGCTCGATTTAAATAATTGTTATTTCGTGGTTCCATTTTATTCTGGGTAGGTTTTATCGGCACTCGGGACGAATCACGGAGAGATACTCCTCTACAGATTGATGAATTTGCGGAATAATTGTTTCCTTGGGCATGTTTACGCCAGTCGTACCTTTAATCAAACAGAATAAAAACAAAAATTCAATTATTTAATTACGATAAAAGGATTTTTGTTTATTTTTTTTTTTTTTTTTTAATTGAAAGGAAAATTTCGTCGTTAGTTAAAAGGATAATAAAGATTATTATTGACTAAAATAATATTAATTAAATTTATGATAGTGTACAGTAGTCTCAACTACCTTGTACGCGATCGATGACTTGTGCAAAGAATACATTTATCTGATGTTAAATGGGTGAAAGGTGAGAGCTTATTTTAAATTCAGTTCAGACTAGGTCAAAGATAATACGCCAACTTGTTAAATGGAAAGTTTACGATATTATATCTTATTTAAACCATCATTCATTAAAGATTAGAGATAGTAGAAGAAAAAAAAAAAATTAGGGAAATGTTTAATTTACCTAAGGATGTACTTGAATGATGTCCTGGTGCTCTGGGTTTTATCCATATCGTAACTATCTATTGGATGATTCGTTGACCATCTTCTAGATGTAAATGGACATCTCTGTTTAAATTCTCTTTTAAATTTTTCCTAATATAAAAAATAAATAAATAAATAAATAAATAAATAATAATTTGAATTAATCAGTTAAAGATTAAAAAAGGCAACTCTGTATTTACTTACATTGTAAATTCCATAGATAAAAGGGTTGTAACAACTGTTTGACATAGCCAACCAGTCGAAACAAAACCATATAATATTTATATATCTGTATCTAAATTAAAAAGGTGTTAATCTGTTAATTATTTATTAGTTGAGCAATAAATTCATTGACAAGTATAATTAATCACTTATCACTATTTGCATAAATTTGGCTTGACACAATCGAATTATTTTATTTGAAACAGCTTGTCAATAGTAACTTTATTTAAATTCAAATTGATAAATTAAATAATTTAACGGACCAATGCTGATGATAATTTTATTTAAATTCAATAGATTTAATTAATTTATCGCTGACATTCAATATCAATTATATACTTTATATCTAAACCAAGTATTTAAATAGTAATAACAGTAATAAATTTTGTCGACAACTTACTCATTTATTTCTGGATAATTGTACTGTAGAACATTGTAGGTTTGGAGGGGAAGCCAGCAGATTGCAAAGAGCGCGACTACTATAACCAGCATTTTAATAACCTACCGAAGAATAAAAAATATTATTACGAGAGAAAAAATTTTTTTTATACTTTTCATACATAATTTAATGAATGTTATTAAATTTTTTACTTTAGCTTACTTTTTTTTTATTTTTCATAAGGTTTGCGTCACGTGAATCCTGTGCATTACCGGGTGCTTTACTGCCCCAAAGCTTAAGCGCCATTCGCGTATATACACACGATATTATTGACAGTGGAGTAAGGTATTGTAAAAATCCAAGTAATGCTCGATAAGTCAGCATTGATTTTTCCGACATATTTTCATTTTGACAAAACGGCCGTAAATGCAGTCGTCCTGTTTTATAAATTTCTCAATTTAATTATCATTATCAGGATAATATTATCGTATAGCATATGATCAAAACAAACATTTTAAACATTTATTATGTATTTTAAACATTAAATGTCACCTTATTTATTCATCAGAGCAAATACTTTTTCATTTTTATAATTGACTTATTTTTGGTTGTTACTAATTAATTACGTTTTAAACACGGGAATAATTGATTCATCAAAGCCACTACAAATACATTTAGTTGATTAAAGATTCTCTATCGTAATGTTATATATTTATTTTAAATTTAACACTCATAAAATTTAAGGGTTATTATTGGATTATTAGATTATTAGACTTTTTAACGCGGACATTTGGTATAATGATGATAAAAACTGTAACGTATCCGGATAAAACTTTTAATAAAAATGAACGATTAAAGTTATTTAAACTTTTTATCAGATTATTACAATTTTTTACCTGCAATATGCTCTGGTATAAAAATAACTCGAAGTGCAGCAGCCATAGGAGCTGCTAAAACTCCACTTATCACCCAAATTCCAGCGATGATCATTTTAGCTCTGAGCTTACTCGGACGTGCACTAAAAATAAAAAAAATTAACACTTTTTTTAATAAAATTAAAAACATAATCAAGGTTGTTTGTACATTATAAAATTAAATTTAATCTTTTCAAGTGCCCAAAAAGACAGATCAAATGACCTGGGGTTAGGGTATGCATTGTTTGCAGAGTGTTTTACTCCTCTTAAACTCTTGTGTACTCTAATGTTGACCCATATTTTTACTAAGTATATTATTATTTTTTATATTAATGCCTCTTAAATTGAAATAACTTTTACCTTAGAGGTTTTAGTATCGCTCGATGTCGGTCTATAGCGATTGCTGTCAATGTAAATACAGATACATTAACGCAAAGCACTTGGACAAATGGACAAAATGCGCACATAAAATGGGGTAAATTCCATCTCTGAAGCAATGCTGCCTGAAACTATTTTTAAAAATTTTTAAATCTTAAATTTTCTATAATTAAAGTAAAACTTACTTGAAATGGAATAACAAAAAGTCCAATAACAATATCAGCGAGCGCGAGATTAGCAATAAAGCAATTAGTAACACTTTGCATTCGTCTGGAAGTCGCAATAATCCACATCACTAGAGAATTACCCACCACAGCAAGTACTGATATACTTCCATAACAGATACTTAATAGGAATATTATTCCTACTGGTACATCGTACAAACTATCTGCAATAAACACAGTGGATTTAGATAAATATATACACATCCTTTATATCTAAACCAAGTATTTAAATAGTAATAACAGTAATAAATTTTGTCGACAACTTACTCATTTATTTCTGGATAATTGTACTGTAGAACATTGTAGGTTTGGAGGGGAAGCCAGCAGATTGCAAAGAGCGCGACTACTATAACCAGCATTTTAATAACCTACCGAAGAATAAAAAATATTATTACGAGAGAAAAAATTTTTTTTATACTTTTCATACATAATTTAATGAATGTTATTAAATTTTTTACTTTAGCTTACTTTTTTTTTATTTTTCATAAGGTTTGCGTCACGTGAATCCTGTGCATTACCGGGTGCTTTACTGCCCCAAAGCTTAAGCGCCATTCGCGTATATACACACGATATTATTGACAGTGGAGTAAGGTATTGTAAAAATCCAAGTAATGCTCGATAAGTCAGCATTGATTTTTCCGACATATTTTCATTTTGACAAAACGGCCGTAAATGCAGTCGTCCTGTTTTATAAATTTCTCAATTTAATTATCATTATCAGGATAATATTATCGTATAGCATATGATCAAAACAAACATTTTAAACATTTATTATGTATTTTAAACATTAAATGTCACCTTATTTATTCATCAGAGCAAATACTTTTTCATTTTTATAATTGACTTATTTTTGGTTGTTACTAATTAATTACGTTTTAAACACGGGAATAATTGATTCATCAAAGCCACTACAAATACATTTAGTTGATTAAAGATTCTCTATCGTAATGTTATATATTTATTTTAAATTTAACACTCATAAAATTTAAGGGTTATTATTGGATTATTAGATTATTAGACTTTTTAACGCGGACATTTGGTATAATGATGATAAAAACTGTAACGTATCCGGATAAAACTTTTAATAAAAATGAACGATTAAAGTTATTTAAACTTTTTATCAGATTATTACAATTTTTTACCTGCAATATGCTCTGGTATAAAAATAACTCGAAGTGCAGCAGCCATAGGAGCTGCTAAAACTCCACTTATCACCCAAATTCCAGCGATGATCATTTTAGCTCTGAGCTTACTCGGACGTGCACTAAAAATAAAAAAAATTAACACTTTTTTTAATAAAATTAAAAACATAATCAAGGTTGTTTGTACATTATAAAATTAAATTTAATCTTTTCAAGTGCCCAAAAAGACAGATCAAATGACCTGGGGTTAGGGTATGCATTGTTTGCAGAGTGTTTTACTCCTCTTAAACTCTTGTGTACTCTAATGTTGACCCATATTTTTACTAAGTATATTATTATTTTTTATATTAATGCCTCTTAAATTGAAATAACTTTTACCTTAGAGGTTTTAGTATCGCTCGATGTCGGTCTATAGCGATTGCTGTCAATGTAAATACAGATACATTAACGCAAAGCACTTGGACAAATGGACAAAATGCGCACATAAAATGGGGTAAATTCCATCTCTGAAGCAATGCTGCCTGAAACTATTTTTAAAAATTTTTAAATCTTAAATTTTCTATAATTAAAGTAAAACTTACTTGAAATGGAATAACAAAAAGTCCAATAACAATATCAGCGAGCGCGAGATTAGCAATAAAGCAATTAGTAACACTTTGCATTCGTCTGGAAGTCGCAATAATCCACATCACTAGAGAATTACCCACCACAGCAAGTACTGATATACTTCCATAACAGATACTTAATAGGAATATTATTCCTACTGGTACATCGTACAAACTATCTGCAATAAACACAGTGGATTTAGATAAATATATACACATAATAATACCTTTTTGATATTAAAGATTAAAGATGTTAGCAGGTCTACATATCAAATTTCAGCTTTGTTTTCAATAAAATAGCTTTCTCTCACGCATTAGATTTCTCTACTTCAGTAGTAATCTTGAATCTTTAATAAAATAGCAATAAATCACAGCTTGTTATTGAAGATTACATTTTAATAAGAGATCAAATTTCCGTTTTTAATAACTCGGAATATTATTATCATCTTTTATTTTTATATTTATAACTTGCGATCACATTAAAATTTTCATCCAACTAAAAAATCACTGATTAAATTTTTAATATTAAATTAAAATTAGTAGAAAAAAATAAAAATAGAGACACGGTGAATAATGTTGAGAATTCCGTTTGAGGAAACGTTAATATAACTGAGTATATAAATTTAAATATTACTGCATACCAATGTCATCGTATAATAATGTCTCGCTGTCGTTGAATCCATATGTTTCATTAAAATTCGCTGTGAAAAGTGGTTCGATAATTCCATCCTCTGGAAACCACGATATATTGGTCATCCTGGAATCGATGGCCTGTACAATGTGGTCGTGAAAAAAAATTTATATTATTCATTTTTATTTAAATTGTCACAAATTTTAATATTTCTTAAGACTTTGTGTTTACAAAATTTATCTATGATTTTTTTCAATATTGATGTATATATATTTTGACATGAGTTTTTACTATCTTCAGTGGAAGAGCAATAAAAAAAGATGATTTATATATTTATACATATTATAAGTAAAACCGATTGAGCTTTTTGTTGCTTTATATACTCAAAATGATAAATATCTTTTTAAATATATGACTGGATATTTGAGATTATATTTTTTACGATTCATGATACTTATTAATATTTCTTTTTTGACTTTTTTAATCTCTGCTATAAAATTTTTTTATAAATTTATTACAAAAGTTTCAACTATTTATCAGATTTTTCAATAATGATAATGATATAAATATATTTTTTTATTTGTGAGAGATTATAAGTGTGCTTTCAATTGAAAAATTTATTTTCTGTCAACTCAGATACACAAAAAAGTTTCTGTAGGTCCGATGAGACAGTAGAAATTTTGTTATAATTGAAAAATATATTATTATTTGTTTCCCTTTTATTATTTTTTTTTTTTGTGTGTAGGAGGTTGGAGAATAAACTAACATTTATTCAAAATTTTTAATAAGCAAGAACCGTTGTAGTACTGCTAATTTAAATTATATTAAATATTTTACAATCCTGATCAGGTAAAACTAATTTTTATCAATTTAGGGTGTTCTAATGATAATATATTAACTAATAATGTTATTGTGTGTAGTCAGTTAAAATAAATAAGACGATAACAGATTAGTAACACGTTGATCCAGTTGACAACCAACGAGATAATAAGCAACAGCTCGTTTTCTAATTAATCTTAATGAGAGGCCGTAACATTAATCAGGCAGATATAGCTGACCTTATCTTATAACAAAGTTGGGACTCATTTGACTTTGAAGATAAATATATTTATTTGTTATTTTTGAATCAACTAAACTAAAACGAAAATAAGAAATTAAGCCACAAATCCAAGCTTAAAAGTTTTACTCAAAGTACGGTAAAAATAAAAAATTTCATTATCTTGAAATTAATCTCGACAAAAAACATATTTTTGTAAACTACACACCACCACTGTAGTGTTATTCCGATGACCGTAAATGTAACATAACGTAAATTTTTAAACACAACAAATGCATAGAATATTGATTAATGCAAAGATAAATTTATGAATATTTATGAGGTCAAACTAAATAAATTTAACGATTTTTTCAAATTTTTTTTCCAATTTTCATAAATTAAAAGAAAATAATTTTTTCGTTTTATTTTAATAATTTTTTTTTTTTATGTTTTTTAAAGCTGTTTGCTTAATAAATATTCACCAGCTTACCGAAAAATGGTTATGCGCCGTCAGAATTCACCTACTGTACTACTGTTTTATAATTTTTTATTTCGTATCTTTTTTTCTTTTATTAAGATGTAAAAAAACGAAGACGAGACAAATAAACCATTTGTTTCATATTTACACATAAGGTATCAATTTATCGCCCGTAATTTTCGATTGGTTAATAAAAATCGACTATTATCTATTTGGGTATTAATTACAGTACTTATATTTTACTGTCATATGTATATGTATATATCACTACCGAATACAATAAATAAAAAAGTTGATATTCAATTTAAGCAAAAGTTGACACAAGTGACGATAATTTGACTCGAAATGTGTTTTATTATATATATATATTTTTTTTTATTTAAACGAAATATTTTTTTACTTTAATGGAATTGTTCTAGAAGATATTAACATTTCAATATGTTAGTAGTTTACTATATCATTTAACATACATTTAATTATTATTTTTCAAGGTATTAATAATTAACATTTTGTGAATGACATATGAATTACATAAGCAAATACATTTTTAAATAAATATTTTTAGAAAGAAAAAATACGATAAATTATTTTTATTAACCAGTTCAAAGAACTTTGAATAAGGTTGATAAGGTGCGTAGTTATTTATTTGACACTGTAGGTTAGTAGTCTAACATTAGATTAATATGTTACTTACATAAACAAGAGGATGTACTGAAATGTTAATTTGTAATGTTTTCAGAATATACATCAAAGTCAGTCAATAAATTCAGAGGCGATCAATTAAGTAGGCTGTCAATTAACTCCTCAATTGTTAATACAATGTACAGATGTAATTAACAGTGTAATTATCAAAGTTGTGAATTTGGAGTGCCTCATCGGGTTACATGATTTCAGATTGCGCTCGAGTTGCAGTTTGTAAAATGGAATGCTTAATTAGAGCCGGGCTTTATATCTGATACACTAAATTCCGATACATTTAAATTAATACTACCGTTTTAAAATAATTATAATTAATTTTTCATTAACTATAAACTTTCAAATCTTTTAATTTTCTTGGGCAATTTATCTTAGGAGTAAAAATAAAATAAAAATCATCAAAGTTAAGCATTAAATAGTTTACTGTTAAATTTTAAACAGTGATGAAAGCTTGCTGAGAGTAAAAAAATTTTTTTAATATTTTCTTGAAACTTTAATCATCAGTAGTTTTATCCATTAATAAAATTATTTAAGGCATAAACTTATAACGTTTATTTTCTACCCACTGAGTTGCTCAACCAAAAAAATAATCCAAGTTTTAATTAAAGGTCCTGTTTAGTGAAAATTAAGATACACATATAATATAAATATTATAATAAATCTTACCAATCAAACAGATGTTAAAATCAACAAAAGAAATTATCATTCCAAAATAAAAATAGAAACTATTAAATCGCACATTTGCTTTTCTTCACAATTTTTGTTTTAACAAAATTAATCTATAATTACACCATCACATTGCTATTTATACGATTAAATAATCTTGACCTTGAATTTAAAAATTGATTTTAAATAAAATTTTTTCTCCACATTATTTAAAAGCATTAGCACTGAACAAACAGTCATTTTAATATCTCACTCATTAATTCACAAATTAACATCCTATTTTTTTATTTCAATTCATAAAAAATGTTTGAATCATTCTTAAATTTTTCACTCAGAGAAACAATATAAAATATTATATTATTAACTTGCGGTAAGATTAGGTAAATATCTGTTAGGATAATTATATTTGTTATTTATTTTATAATTTGAGGCTTAAAACATCATCAACAGTAGCTTAAATTCAAAGAGAAGACCCGAGCTAGACGAGAAGCGTCGACTAAATGCGGTTCGTTTTCGCGCGGGGATGAACAACGTTAAAGAAGTAAAGCCTGCGCTTTGCGGATCGCCGCGTTGTTTTTACGTGTGTCCTGCCAATATATTTTTATGATAAAACTAGCATAAAGCTTTACGAGATTAAATGTGAACCAGTTACGTCTTTAAATCAACTTTTAATAAAATTTTTCTTAAATTTATTTATTTTTTTTTTTTTTTCAATTTTCCCTGGATTCTGTAAGCAAAATTATTTACTTTCAAAACTTACAAATAAACAAATTGCAAATTATTTATTAATAAAATCTAAAAGTTTGGCTACTGATGTTATGTATATTTATGCAGAGCCAAAAAAAAAAAAAAAAAAAAAACACGTTATAATGTTATCTGATGAGAGAGTATTATATTGTTCGACTCAAGTTAATATAACAATAAGAAACAAAAATAGATATATTTTAATACAATTAGATTGAGGTAGAAATGTTTGCAGGAAGCTTGTAAATGGGTCATAAAAGTTGCTTAGATAAATTGGATGTAATTTTACTCGTAAATGTGACAAATAAAATCTTGTATATTGTCACTATTCGGGTATTTATTTAATCTGGTTACTCTTCGATTGTTAACTTTGTTTATAATTTTATATTATTTGTTGTTGTATATAAATTTACATTGAAATATATTAGCTAGTGGTATAATACTAAAATGAGAATTCCTCCCTTGAGACGTCTAAAAGAATAATATTATAAATACATTGTACGGTTACGGATTGGATTGAAATTCTGGCTCAAGTTTCTGGCAATACCTTCAAGCTGAATCGGATAACATTTTGACAATCCAGATCAGATGTATTGGTTGTATCGGTTGCTAGGTGATAACAGTCTAACAATATACAACACACTCAGCTACACTGACACTACCCTAAATATCACTTTGGGACCTATAGGGTGTACCCGTCAATCCATTTCGATGTTAATGCCTCGTATCGGCTAGTAGAATACACTAGATGTCGAAAAGATTTATACACACACACATATATACTTGTTATTATTATTATTTCCCTTTTTCTATTCGTCACACATATTTATTTTTTTATTTTTTTACTCAACTTGCTTTGAGTATCTAACATGTCTTGGTGGTTATGTATGCCATATTAAACTAAATCTTTAGCATTTTTCAAAAGACGGTGTTACATTTTTAGAAAAATAGTATATCTATCGCGAGTAAATCCACCATAAAATGGGATCTTACCTCTTGCTCTGTTTTCATCTACATTATATTACATTATTTACTTTACTTATTCATTCTTCGTTTCTTCTATTCATAATACAATTCACAAAGAATGAATTCCTCAGTGGCAATGTGCTCAGTCTTCTACATGATTTTTACTTTTTTTAAATGCAAATATAAGTCTACGACTATTATAATAGGATAGGGTCAATTCAAAGATAAAAATAAACTTTCTCTATTATGTACTTTTTTACTGATTTTTTTTCAATAAAACTTAATTATCATCAATAATATTTTCCAAAAAATTATTTAAAAATATGTTTTCGGCAAACAACATTTTTTAAAAAATTTTTTTCATTTTTTAACTTGAAAGGATAATATGATACTGATCTATGTGATAAATGAATGAAACATGAGCGAGCAGTTTTTGTTT
>JZSA01006132.1:0-15482 GCA_000956155.1 Cotesia vestalis
TTTAAGCGGTTGCAGTTATTAAATGGTAATGGAACGAGAAATTATTTTCACTTACAATTTATTAAAGTGGAGAAAATAATTTAAAACTTTTATAGAACAATATATATTTAGAATAAAATAATTATTTTTTATTATTAAATTTTTAAAAAATTTTTTATGATGTCTTTTATCTATTAATGAGTATAAAAACAATTAATTTTTACAGTGTAAATTATATGTAATTGTAAAAGTATTTAATGTAATAATTGCACAGTGTGGTGACGCTATTACGGTGAACCGTAGTTGTAGTAGTCAAGCACTGTTAATTCGACACATTGGATTATAATCTTCAATTATAGTGTATCCAGCACGACATTAGAGGTAATCCTTTGGGACAGTGCAATCAATGTTCCAATCGAAATTAACAGTTCAGTGATTGCTATAAATTTTTTCATAAAAGCCAATTATAAACTTCGAGTCATTATCGTTATTTTTATATTTAATTTAATAATAAAGTTAATAGAGCTTTAATTGATTTATTTCTTTGCAGTATTCAATAAAATCATAAAATTGACTTACCGTCAAATCAACAAGATAATTTTATTATAAATTGTAACAGAATTAAAAAATGACTGTTACGAATATAATAGACCGAAACGTCAATCGATATTTCTCATAGCAAATAAAACAAAAATTCGTTTACTCGATTTAAATTCAATCCTTCTTTTTCTTCTTTCAAATAATTTTATTTTACTAAAAGAATCTGATAAAGTTGTGCAATATTTACAAATTTATTTTATCTATTTTCACTTAAAAGGAAATTTAAATTTGTCTGATATATTGCGATAAAAAAAGTCGAGCACAAAGTGTATATTTATAAAAGTTGAAGGAGAACAAAAAAAATAAAACAAAGAAATTCACTAAACTTTAAATCATGAAGATGTACCGTAATACCTATACATATATTAAACTGCACTTTTTAGAGCCATAAAGTCACATAGACTATCAGAGGCAAGAGCATATATTTTACTGTTTACTTTTTTTTTTAAATAAAATGTCTAATAAAGTTTCATAAAAATTGCTATGCGTTGTGTCACTATTTACGATAAGTATTTTTTGTTCGGTAAATATTTATTTTTGTCAATAACATTTCAATAAAACTACTTGATTAAATGACTAAAATTAATCGAACAATGAGATACTCGATATTTCTTTTCAATTTTTTGTGTCATTCTATTTTATTAAATTTCATTGTATTTGCTAATCGATATTATTAACCGAATTGAATGTCTTTACATTAATTGGATTCATATCAACTACTTAATTATTTTAACCTCAGTAATTATCAATTTTTTTAAATTCATTGTCATATACTTGTATAATAATTAGATTTATTATTATCATCATCGTATAAACTAAAGAACATATAAATTGTCGTCCTAATGGGAAAAGTCAAGTCATATATATAAATTAGTAAATTATTTATGGATATTATATATGACAGCGCCTTATTTTGATGAGTCATTATACGTCTTGTGTGTAAATTGATTTATCCTTACTCTCATATTTTTATTTTAGTAATTTATTTTAAAAATTAGCATAAGGATTATCTTTCCTGCAATTGCGTAATTATTTTATTACAATACCGATCTATAACATAAATATAATGAATCATTTCCTATATAATACAACTACAGTTTTATAAAATATTCATTATTTATTCAATGTAATTAATTAATTTTTATTTTTATTTTTATTACCTAGCAATAAAAATAGTGTTATTGATTTAAAAAAAATAACCGTCAATTGCAGTCAAGATGATATCCTTCAGTTTAATTATTTGTAGAAATCAGATTTAAAAAAAAAAAAAAAAAAAAAAACATATATATAACTTTGTAAAGTAAGTTCATTACGCAGCAGATATCATGGATAATTGTCACTTGTGTGTGAAAATTCTCGTGGTCACTCGCTCTTGAGCTACTTTTATTCATAAATATCTTTTCTTTTTTCTTTTTCATTGTAATCATAATCAATAACCTTGTCCTGGAGTTGGGCACGTGTTGTTGTGTCATCGTAAAATTTTAAAAATAAATAGATGAAGAAAAAAAATTTTTTTAAATGAAAAATTGAGTTGCTAATAAAGTTGAGTAGTTTTTTAGTAAAATCTGTCTGATTGGTACAATCTTGAACTACTTTGAGTTACTTGAAATGTTTCACAACAAATTTGTTTTGGGTATCGACTTTAGTTTTTTTTTATTATTTAAAAGGTTTCCTTTTATTGTGGGTTTTTTTCATTACTATTTGATGTGTTTGACTAAAACTACAGATAATGGAATGTTTACTTGAAGAGATCACCGGATGCAAAGGTAAATTTTGCGGCGAGTCACGAGTCAATTCACTCATCGGTTGTTGTTGAGATAAATTCAGTGGGTGTGTCGCGGTATAACGTAGCAAAATGTAGTATTACGTCGTGAAAAGCTTTGAGTTAACTTTAATGGCCTTGTCAAATGCCCCATAGCCCAGCCTTTACTTTATCGTGGTGTAAAAAAAGTACTTACCTGTCCACGTAATGTTTATACTGTCAGGTGGGGATCTTAAAATATATATAGATGTGGAAAATAAAAAGACGCATGCATAAAGACTCTGAATATTTCTTCTGACAGTTGTTAACAAGTTTCGTTAAGGAATAATAAATTTTTTACACAATGAACACGATTTTTGTGAGTTTTTTTTATTTTTCTTAATTTATTTAATACATCATAGAATGTAGATTTTTAAAAAAATTTATTTATTTTCATTGATTTAACAATATTTAGTTATTTTTATAAAAAAATTTTAGATAGCAATATTGGTAAGCGCAATATCACTAAGCAGTGCTATAGATAATTCAGAATCATCGAAACTTATATCGGAGAGTAAAGAATCTGCGGGAACGAAAGATCTCGAGACGTCTGCCAGTGATAGATGTAAATATTATTTATTTATTTATCTCTTATAATATTATTTAAATTTTTGTCATCACTTATCATCTTCACCCATTTAACCCACCCATCAGAGAGATCCGAATGATAAATTGATTCGCAAAATCAGGAATCGTTGAGGATCAAGCAAATAATTACTTAACTGGCTTTCTTGGCTTTTACCAAGTCTTTCAATACATGAATATGTATAAGAATTATTAATATACATCGGTTTAGTATATATCGCGTGTGTGAACAATCAGAGTACTTGAAGATCGTGTGAATATCAATGACATACTTTTTATTTATTATATACTGAATTAAGTAATATAAGATTGTGATTGATGATGGTTAATTAAACATCAAGAATAACAATAGAAACATTAAAATTAAAATTAACATTAATCGTCGGATATAGAAGACAGAAATGAGTTTACCAGTTAATATCTGCAGTATGTAATGAGAACGATATTTAACCTGAATGCTTAGTCGTAAACTATTTTGTGTACCTGTTAGAGTCTGTCAAAACAAACCATCGCGGTAGCAGTATATAGTATATACTCGAGTCCCTACTCGTTACAAGTCACGTGCTTGAACTGCTGTAGTCTCGTTCTCCCAACATGACTCATAAACAGTTCTGACAGATCTAAGACAAGAGATGTATGATGTCATTTCCGTTTCCTTGGAAACGCAATGATAATACACTTGCGTGTACTACTAACTAGTATGTTGTTTATACACATGTTGATGTTGTTGTTCTCTCCTTCTTGTCAAATGTCTCTCAATCTCAATCACTTTGTATTAGATTAACCTTGTGAACTAACAAACTGCTCTTCAATCTCTAAGATTTCACTCACCTCATTTCATCTCATTAAGTTATTATTAATATTTATAAAATTTATGTCCTTTTTGGATAGATCGTGTAAAATAATTTTAATTTTAAAGTGGCAGAGCTTAAAATTTAATTTCAAAAAGCATTAAACCCTAACGTAAACTTTATTTACTTTGTATATAATCAGAATTGAAAACGCTATATTTCACATCTCGAATAAACTTTACAGCAAATTCATACTCTCTGAAACTTGTCCCATATTAACTTCTCGACTGAATACTCCAAACTAGAGGGACATTTGTTGTTCATTAACATCAAACGTGCTTTACATTTTATATTGAATTTACCACACTTAAATTATTGCACAACCTTTCGGTACCTTTTCTTACTTACGACATAAAGTAAATAAATAAAAACTTTACTTAATATAGTATTTCTGGGAGCCAAAGATTACTCTACCTATGGTAGTGCTTACAATTACGGAAGTTACCCCGGTTCTTACTACAATAACTACAATGGCTACTATCCATCATCAAACTCAGTATATCGTGGATATCAATCAGGTTTGAGCGGAATTCTCGGACCTAGGTAAATAAAAAAAAAACATTTATAATTATAATAGTTAGTAATTAAAATGCCATTTAAAAAAAAATATTGAAACAGATATAATGGATACGGCAATGGATATGGTTATGGTAATTATGGCTTAGGAGGATCAGTCTATAATGGATATACCAACGGTGTTGGTTACGGTACTGGACTAGGTGGAATTGGAGTTGGATACGACGATAGCTTAAGCGGTCGAGGTTACAATCGTTGGAACACCATTGACGGGACTTATGGTGGCTATTACAGTGGTGGATACGTCAATCGTCCGAATGATTACTTGGGATACTCAGGATACTCAGGATATGGTTTAGGATCTGGCAATTATCCCTATCGTGGAATCGGTTCTTATTCTTACAACAGTTACCCTTCAGGTTACCGAGGGTACTCGTAAGAATTATCCAATAAACTTTGGATAATCTTCTCTCTATATTTTTTTTTAAATATCAAATTACAAATTTATATACTACTTTTTACAAATATACTATTATTATTGGTTGTTTAATTTAGTTTTATTTGTTCCATACACTTCAAAGTAGACATTAGAAAAAAAAAAAATCATTTTTTTTTTTTTTTAAATTCTTTATTATTAAGTACATATGATTAATATATACATTCAATTATCCAATTAATTTAATTATAATATGTATGTTTATAAAAGTAATCTTATAATTAGTAATCTCAAGTATGAAAAATTATGATAACTAAAACTAAGATTATTACTAGAGCCAGAAATCCGTATTTTATTGTTTTTTTAATTATATAAAAATACGATCTGGCTTGATTTGATATTTTGAGATCATAAGGACATAGTTTGTATCAAAATAATTTTATAATAAGATAGTTTAAGAAACAAAATAATAATATCAACGTCCTTGTGATAGCAAAATATTAAAAAAGATAAATCAAACAGCAGATATCGATTATCTGAGTCCCATCAATCGTCAGTCATTATCGTCTAAAACTATCGAGTTATATAAAGTTACGAATTCCTCCGAGAGTAGTTGAGTAATCTCAGTTGACATACAACACCAAGTCAAGAGTTACAGAGTAACATACAATATATATTTATATATAATCAGTGATAAAACACTAGAGACTGTACTTGGTAGAGAGGGAAAGATTAAACTACTGATACAGCTCTGGATACAGTTATATCAAAGCGTCAGTCCGACAATTAATTTAACCACGTTCAGTTAGTTGCTGATATCTTTTCAGCGGTCTACAAACCATGTGAATCCATGAATTTAAATTTTGCCAGCTATCTGATTAGATGTTGTTAATTAATTAGTTTTAGTAATAATATTCAATTCGGTATTATAATTAATTAATTATTATAATTGTTTATTCTACGTCTATCTTGCCTCGATGCATTAGAGTGACGTTTGCTGATATTATTAATCGGAACATTCAACAATCCGAAATTCGCTTCAGAGATAACGTGTTTGATGGCTTTGATGTTGCTGAGTTGACTTAGGTCTAAAATTTTTCCACCGATAAATCCGGATTCCTTACCACTGCAAATACTGCAAGGATAGGGGACCGAAGCTGCCAAGGGAAACATGGCTTTTGTCATACTTTCTGTCTTACTTTCCTCGCCTGGACAGTACGGGAAAAATATTACTGGAATAAATCCAACTTGTCCGGTAATAGGCGTGTAATTAAATTGATCAACAACCGGCGCTGACGTTGTCGTTACTAAATTTGTCGAATTTTTCGATTCAACAATATAACAAGGACATTTTTCAGGATTCGGACCAACAGGTAGAGAAATAGGTTTTATTTCAACTGGATCAGAGTCTTCCATTCTTAATTTTTCATTATTATTAGGTATTTTTTCTAAATCAACCATTGGCCCTCCTTCATTGGGAACTTGCAGATCTAGAATATTGTCATTTCGAGCCTTTGCTGATAACCTTTGAAACTTTTCATTGTACTTTGATACTTGATACGCAAATTCGGGATCTTGATTCAGTGATAATACTTGATCTTCAGACAAAAATTCACTGCGGCCGGATTTTTGTAAGCTCGCCTTGTTTCTTCGTTCAGATGATCGTTGTTGAGTATTTATCTGCGGTAGATCATCAGCTGTTATATCTGATGGCATAGAACGTTGTACAGACTTAAATTGGTAATCTTCAATATTTTCGACGTTTAAATCATCAACAGGTTGAGGTGAATTTTCAGTCAATGAAAATGGAGCTGGTTGAACATTGTCTCGGAAAGATTCTCTGGGTTTTTCATAGTTATATCCTTGATCGACTGGAGCTTGCTTCAGAGACGAAAATTCTAAAGATTTTTCTTCAAGCTCAAGTTCTGATTCTATCGCAAGTTCTCTTTCATCGTAAGCATTTTGATAGTTTTCGTTAGTACGAGGTTGTTTGTCATAAGCTGGATCTCCTGGCCAAGGACCGTCTGGACCAGGATCTCCTGTAGGCCATGGACCATCTGGCCCAGCTGGTCCAGTTCCTCCAACACCTCCAACACCACCTACACCTCCAACTCCTCCTACTGGTCCTGTTCCACCAACCGGGCCTTCAGGTCCTTCAAGTCCAGGTCCTCCAGGTCCTCCAGGTCCTCCAGGTCCTCCTGGGCCACCAGGTCCTCCTGGTCCACCTGGACCACCAGGTGCTCCCGGAAATGTACCTGTAGGTCCTACTGGACCGGTTGGAGCTGGAGGGTAGCCAGGATAATTAGGATCATCGGGATCTGGATATCCAGGATATGGAGGTAATAAATTATCAGGTTGCTGTGGTTCCGATGGGTATCCAGAACCAGTATTAGAGGGTCCTGGATAACCAGAGCCAATAGTGCCGGGGTAACTCGATTGATTTGAATCAGATGATCCTGGTTTTGCTGGATAGTTTGTTCCACTAGGAGGATATCCTGACGAGGGAGGAGTTGGTTTTGTTGGACGAACTGGTGATTGACCACCATTTGAAGTAGTACTTGTGCTTGGATAAGACGGTGGTCGGGGCCGGGTGGTTGAACCAGTACCAGTGTTTGAAGGATAGTTAGAAGTGACTGTGGATTGACCAGGTAAAGTTGATGGTTTAGAAGGCCTACCAGGTTTTGATGTCGATGGATGTCCTGGTTGGGGAGATATTGTCGTTGGTCTTTGTCCGTGAGGAGGCTTTCCATGGCCGTGAGATGGTTTCTGATGTGGACGACCTGGTTTCGAGGGTGATGGGTATGATCCACTACCAGGATATCCTTGGTTACCAGGGTAGCCTTGATTTCCAGGATAATTTCCATTTGGAGATTGTCCGTTCGATCCAGGAAATCCTTGATTACTTGGATAACCGGTTCCAGAACCTGGAGGGCGTTGAGGTTGCTGAGGTTGTTGAGGATATGATGGAGTTTCAGGTTTGATTGGTTTTTCATGCCCAGGAGAAGGTTTCTGTTGTGGAGGACGCGGATTTGGTGTTGACGGCTGTGAACCTGGATATCCTGCAGCTCCAGGGTATCCTTGATTAGTAGGATAACCACTTCCTGAGCCCGATGGATAAGAACCACCTTGGGATGGAAATAAGCCAGACTGAGGATGACTAGGCTGCTGTTGTGGAGGACGTGGTTTTGGTGTTGATGGCTGTGATCCACTTCCTGGAAATCCTGAAGACCCGGGATATCCTTGATTACTAGGAAAACCACTTCCTGGGCCTGAGCCTGATGGGTATTGGGGTTGTTGTGGGTTAGAAATACCACCTCCACTTGGTTTTGATCCGGTTTCAGGATGATCAGGTCTGTGTTGAGGAGGTTGCGGTTTAGGTTTTGATGGATAAGATCCACCTCCTGAAGATCCAGGATATCCTGGGCTAGTAGGGTAACCATTTTCTGGACCAGATCCAGGATACTGAGGTTGTTGTGGTAGAGTTGATCCGCCCGATGGATAAGATCCAGTATGAGAACCATCAGGTCTGTGCTGAGGAGGTTGCGGCTTAGGTTTTGATGGATATGATCCTCCTGTTGAACTAGGATATCCTTGATTAGTAGGATAACCGTTACCTGAACCTGGAGGGTATTGAGGTTGTTCTGGATAAGGTCTGTTTGTTGATGGTGGACCAGATTGAGGAGGATTTGGTTGTTGTGTAGAAGGATACGAACCCGGTAATCCTGATGAACCTGGGTAACCTTGTTGTCCAGGATAACTACCTCCAGAGCCTGAAGGACGTTGTGGTTGTTGTGGAGATCCACCAGAAGGTGTCGATCCAGATTGTGGTGGATCAGGTCTATGTTCAGGAAGCTGTGGTTTTGGTGTTGATGGCTGTGATCCACTTCCTGGGAATCCTGAAGACCCTGGATATCCTTGATTACTAGGGAAACCACTTCCTGAGCCCGATGGATGCTGCGGTTGTTGAGGTTGATTAGATCCGCCAGATGGATTAGCTGATCCAGTCTGAGGTGGCTGTGGTTTGGGTTTTGATGGATAAGAGCCAGAAGACCCTGGATATCCTTGATTACCAGGGAAACCACTTCCTGAGCCCGATGGATACTGTGGTTGTTGAGGTTTATTAGATCCGCCAGATGGATTAGCTGATCCAGTCTGAGGTGGCTGTGGTTTGGGTTTTGATGGATAAGAGCCACCTCCTGGAGATCCAGGATATCCTGAATTAGTAGGGTAACCATTACCTGAGCCAGATGCAGGATACTGCGGTTGTTGAGGTTGATTTGGTCCGCCTGATGGATAAGATCCAGAATGGGAACCATCTGGTCTGTGTTGAGGAGGTTGCGGCTTAGGTTTTGATGGATAAGATCCCCCTCCTGAAGATCCAGGATATCCTGGATTAGTAGGGTAACCATTACCTGGGCCAGATCCAGGATACTGCGGTTGTTGAGGTTGATTTGATCCACTCGATGGATAAGATCCAGTATGAGAACCATCTGGTCTATGTTGAGGAGGTTGTGGCTTAGGTTTGGATGGATATGATCCACCAGATGATCCAGGGTATCCCGGAGTATCAGGATAACCATTTCCTGGGCCAGATTCAGGATACTGCGGTTGTTGAGGTTGATTGGATCCGCCCGTTGGATGAGCTGATCCAGTCTGAGGAGGCTGCGGTTGAGGTTTTGATGGATAAGAGCCACCTCCTGAAGATCCAGGATATCCTGAACTAGTAGGGTAACCATTTCCTGATCCAGATCCAGGATACTGTGGTTGTTGTGGTTGAGTTGAACCGCCCGGTGGATGAGTAGATCCAGCTTGAGGATGACCTGGTCTGTGTTGAGGGGGTTTTGGCTTAGGTTTTGATGGATATGATCCTCCAGATGATCCAGGATGTCCTTGGCTAGATGGGTATCCACTTCCTGAACTTGATGGATGTTGTGGTTGTTGTGAATTTGAAGGTCCTGTTGATTGAGGATAATCGGGTTTATGTTGAGGTGGACGGGGGTGTGGTGTTGATGGCTGTGAACCTGGATATCCTACCGATCCAGGGTATCCTTGATTATTAGGATAACCACTTCCTGAGCCGGATGGATGAGAAGACGAAGAACCACCTTGAGATGGGAATGAACCGGGTTGAGAATTACCAGGCTTTTGTTGCGGAGGTTGTGGTTTTGGTGTTGATGGCTGTGATCCACTTCCTGGGAATCCTGAAGTCCCAGGATGTCCTTGACTACCAGGGAAACCACTTCCTGATCCTGTGCCTGATGGATATTGAGGTTGTTGTGGATTAAAAGCTCCATCTGTTGGTACTTGTGACGGTCCATCTGGTGTAATTGGTTTCGGCAGCTCCGGTGATGATGGATACTGTGGATACTCCGGTTGCAATGTTTGTGACGGTTTTTGCGTTGTCTGTCCTGGGTATCCTGGTTTACCTGGTTTGCCATGTCCATGGGGTGGTTTTCCTTGACCAGGCTTTACGCCTTGAGTTGGTTTATCTTGACCATTTCCAGGCTTATTAGGTTTTCCGGGTCGTCCAGGTTTCGAATGTATCGGCTTTTCAGGTTTTGATGGCCCTGGTGTATTTTGAGGTGGTCGAGATGATGGTGATTCAGGTCTTCCTGGAATTGGGCTCGAAGATGATGGGCTTTCATTTCCACTTGGTGTTTGTCCAGGATAGCTCGGTTGTGATGGATAACCTGGTTGTGATGGATAACTTGGTTGAGATGGATAACCTGGTTGTGATGGATAACTTGGTTGAGATGGATAACCTGGTTGTGATGGATAACTTGGTTGGGATGGATAACCTGGTTGAGATGGGTAGCTTGGCTGAGATGGATATCCTGGCTGTGATGGATAACCTGGTTTAGAAGTTCCACTTCCTGGTTTTGAATTAGAACCACCTCCGGTTTGATCTGGGTATTGTCCATTTGGGTTTTCAGGTCTTGATGGAATTTCGTTTCCAATTTGTCCAGGATATGAAGATCCGGGAATATTATTGGACTCTGATGGTACTCCATTATCTGGAATTCCAGGAACTAAAATAAAAAAAAAATTATATTAAATAAAGTTATAAAATGAATAAAATGATTGAAATAATTAGTAACCTGGTCGTGATGGTCGTGTTGGTCTTGGACCAGGATTTTCAAATTGACGGCAATCTTTAGGGAACTTCAAGTCTCTCCAAGGCGTGATGATTCCATGATGGTTGTTGTGATGATCATCGCCATCGCTGTTGTTACTATCGTGATCATGGTTACCGGAATCTGAACCGTGATGTTCATGTTCATGAAGGAATAATTCAATCTCCTCTCCTGGACGAACTACTCTGTAACCCCAACCATCGCTTACATAAAAGGTCGCTTGTAGTACCCCAAATGGATCGATATATCCATAACATCCATACGTCACTCCGTCCTCTCCATGTATTTCATGGTGAAATTGACCATCTGGTCCAATTTCATACCCATAATTATAAGAGTCTAAAAAATAATAAAAAATAATTATTAAAAGTTTTTAGATATAATTAATTTAAAACATACTCGTTTCGAAATCTTGATTCAAATATTGGGTTTTTGACTCATCACTTATACTTAAAATAAGTTCCTTTCCTTCTCTGATATCTGAAGTGGTAGTATCTTGTGCAGACGTTAGTTGCAGGACAGCTCCTGTTACCAACTGAAAACAAAAAGATAAACCGTTTTATTATCAATTAAAATTTTAAAAAATTTATCAAGATACAGGGTAATAATAAAAGTATACAAAAGACTTTAAGTAAATTAAATAGTTCCTTTCGGTACTGATTAATCTGTGGTAGTAGTTTGCGTGCCGAACGTCCGGTATAAAATAAGCTTTCACATACGGAGGTATCACATAAAGAGTACACACAAGGTAATTAGTTATTATTACTTCACCGAGGTCCAGATCATCATCTTTACGAAATTAGTTAGTTAATTCGTGTAGCGGATCGTGTAGTTGGCCTCGTTAACATCAGCGATACCCATCCAAACGACGTAATGCATTTTTATTCTTTCTCCGTACTGCTTCGTCGAGCTGTTATTCTTCTTTTTATTCTCTTTGATCTTCAATTACCCATCTCAATCATTATTATTTTTATAACGTGCTCATTATCAAATAGTATTGCAACATCGAGAAATCACGAGGGCCAATTTACGTTTTTATCATCAAAGTATTTTCGGTTATTTTTATTACGTTGCGTGACAATGTTTTTTACTTTTATTAACGGTATATACCCTCTTAATAATAACAATAATTGTATGTACATAAGTAAATATATTTTAATAATTAGTCAAAAGAATTTATGTAAATTGGAGAGTCAAAAAAACAAGAAGAATAAATAAAAATAATACGGAAGTTAAGTACCTGAGTTCAAAGATAGTGAAAGTAATTGCGACATAATTTTGATCTTATAATCTTTTAAATGAATTTAAAAAAATAAAAAATAAAATTCTAAACGGACTTAGGTCAGTTACACCGTAGTAGGATTTTACTAGTCATTTAACGATAAGGATATATATGTTTTTAAAAAAATTTTTTTTTATATCATTAAAGATAAAGAATATCTTACTAATTACCCGGTTAATAGAGTTGAGTGGTAGAATATATTTAAATTGTTGTTGTTTTTTTTTTTATTTTATTCTTTGATGGGAGTAGGGAGAATTAAATAATTTTTTTCTCCCCAAAGAATTAGTAGAGGAGAAAACACGAAAGAGAAAACCGGATAGTTTAAGGATTGATTGAGGTAAATTATCACGTAAAAATGTAAATGGTGCGAACCGAGATGAGACTATGTTATCAAGGATTTAAAAATCGCGTACCGCCTGTGCGTGTCACATATGTTAAAACTTTCTTTCTATTTTTTAAGTTACGCAATTGACCCTAAGACTTTTGGGAAATTTTAATTCTCTTTCGTCATCATCATCATCATCATTATCTTTGTGATCATCGTCGTGAAGTCGTTGTTACGAGTCAAAATATTTATGCAAGAAATAAAAATATAAAATTTATTAAGATGTTCAATAATGATGTTGTAGGCCGATAGAACAACTTGATTATGATTTTTCTCGGTTTGATCAATGGATGGGAGATAACATTATTTTATTTTAATAGATTGATCTTGGATAAATGTTTTAAAATTAAAATGTATATATTTTTTTTCATTTGTAATGTAAATGATTCGGGTTTTGATTTAAATGGTGTGGTTTGTGTGAGTTCAGTGAATACTAATGGTGAAATATTGTAGATATTTAAAATTGTTTGTAATTTTAACGGTTATGAATGATGTCACTATCGAAACTCGTCGGATAGAATATAATATAGGAGTAATGTCTTGTGATCTACGTGATGTTCGCCCGCCTACGCACCGGAATGGAAAGCGATACTATTATTATATAGTTTTTTAGGATTGCAAAGACACGGATGATATTTATCTTAAGTTGAATGTTTCTCGTAGGAGGTCTTCTTCACATTATATACTTTTATTTTCCTTTTTACTTTTTTACACACTATTTTTTATCTTGACTGAACGATTGATCGCCAAGTTCGTCGTTGACATTTCGAGTAATGCCTGCAATTGAAATTATTTTTTCAATCTACTAAAGAGAAATTTCAATTTAATACACTCAATTATATAATAATATACCTACATTTAAAGTGCATTAGAAAATAAAAAATCCCTGAGTAATAATAATGATCGTGACTCGTTAATTATCTACCGTTAATTTTAATTTATTGCTCGCATTAAAATATTTTAGATAAAATTAATCATCGACATGATAATTTTTATTGTCAATTAAAAAATATTTATGGCTTGAATATTAGTGAATTATTTTTAAAAATTTTTAGCTGATGAAAAAATAAAGCCATTAAAAAATTTTTTGGTCTAGTAGATGACTAATTTAATTTACATTGAAATGTGAATGAGTAAACCAACTGGTTTAATTTTTTTTTTCTTTTTATCATTCCAAACATAATTTAAGAATATAATGAATAATAATTAATTTTGTGTCAATTAATTGAGGTCAAAGAGTTGTGCAAAGCTCGCAATAATATTTAGTTCTAATTAATGATAATTTTATTTCATCGTTAAGCTCTTAATATACGCTTTAAAAATTTTTTATTATTATTACTTTTAATTACAATATTGATCATTGTGATAGAGTCTCGAAAACAAAATTATGATAATAAGCGACGAAACAAACTTCCGGTACGTGGGATCCTTATAAATATATTCACGTAAGCCCCGATTTAAATTAAAACAAAGGCTCTTTTGATAATATCCGAAAGATAATTTTTAAAAATAAATTTAAACAATAAAGTGACAACACATAGACGTAGACAGAAAAATATCAGACTCCAGACTGGTCACGGATCACGGAAAGAATGTGTGTCACAATTATAGAAAACAGGACGAGCGGTAACACAAGTAGTTACAACTCAAGTTAAGTTGAGGAATTTGTCGGGTGGAATCACCGCTAAACGCCGAAGATGCTGAAAACAGTGATTGATAAGCTATTTTATAAATTTTTTAAATTTCTTTCAAGGACTCTGTGTCTCGTTGAGTAACATAATAATTAACTTAATAAAATTTTCTTTTTACTTTTCGACTGTCTTAACGTTAAAGTTACAGGATAAAAAATTTTTATTACCAATAATTGGTGATTGTATGTCTTGGAAAAAAAATTTTCTGCATGTAATAATGATTTTTAAAAATGAAACTGGATCTTGTAGCAGAATTACTGTAATTTGTAGAGTAAATTTAATAGCTGAGAATTGGATGAGGCTTCAATCTCTTGGACGTTGGACATTTTAAATATAATATAATAAAATATATATTATATACGATAGCGATAAGACACGCTCGACAGACATTCACCTTGCGCATGGACGTGATGAACATGCGAAGGCCACAATCAATTTGTGGCTGGTACTTGAACTACGTCTACGTGATCGGTTGTTTGTATTTAAATTTGAATTTAAATATATTATTTACTATATTTATTATTTTGTTTTGCAAGTGTCCAAGTGTGTTAAATTTTTTTTTCATGTCTACGTCTACGGACATGCATTTTTATGCATATATTATGTATATCACATGTCATACTCACTATAAATATCTTGTTTGATCATAATCATTATCATTATGAACGATTAATTATTCATTAATAATGGTTGAGTGTGTATGACACCTGATGCATATGGTGGTAAATTATACACAAATATGTATATCGCATAACTTTTAAATTAACATTTGGTTTCTTTCAAAGGCCATTCACTTTGTCGGCATTAAATATTTTTTACAATAAAATTTTTATTGATTAATCATTGCATTGGATCAATGAACATATTTATGAATCAATGACCGACTGAATTAATTTGTCAAGTATGAACAAATTGAAAAAGTAGCTCATGTTTCGTATTATTAATCAAGGTAACCATATTTATACTTGGTGCGGAGGAATATTATGGAGAATACATTTTTTTTTTCGTTTTTTTTTTTTTTTTTTTTTTTTTTTTTTTTCAAGCTAAAAGAAATCTCTCTCAAAAGGTTGAATATTTGAGTACAATAGAATAATTCGAGAGTTAACTTGAAATCATTCACAAGGAAGTAAACTTGTAAGATAAGATTCCCTTGAATTCTTACAGCCAATAAAAAAAAGTTCAATAAAATAAGTAAGATTTATTTTTTTTTTTTTTTCCTAAC
>JZSA01006133.1:0-22517 GCA_000956155.1 Cotesia vestalis
AAAAAAAAAAAAAAAATAAATATAAGAATTAAACAGTGAGATGCACTCGGTTGAGGATAAATGTGTGACACAGTTTCGATTACACTTGTACAATTCGTACGTGGGAAGAATCAAGATTGATCGAAAGTTTAAGTTCAACTTGAAGAATTTATAGAAGATGTACTTTTAGGAATTCAACTCCACTCAAAGTTATTGAATACGATGAAAAAGAAAATAAAAGTTTAACAATGACCAACTTTCGACTTTTTTTTTTCTCTTTCTCTCTGTCTCTATGTTATAAAAAGTTTAAGAAGAAAAAAAAAATCTCAACAAAGGTATTGTGTATCGCAACAGAGATGGATCATTAGATTTAGCAATGTTTAAACATTTTTTCGATTGGCAAAATAGCTGCATTGATTGGCAGTTGATTAACTTTACACCATATAATTGGCGAGTACTACGCAAGGCAGTACTACTATTCTCTTATATAAAACTAACCAGATCTGATTACCCATCGCCCCCATTCAATGCTAAAATAAAGAATGAAAGAAAATTTGTCAATGATTACGATTTAAAACTACGCTGGTTTTAGTTCCGTGAGAATCGTTCTCAAATAAAATTACTTTATTCTACTTTAAATGTTGGTTGTTTAACTTGGTGAAGTAAACTTCTAACTTCGCTATCTGACTTGACACGCCAACTTAAACATTAACATTTTTTTTATTATAATTATTACTCTAAATAAATAAATTAATTTATAAAAGTATCTTTTTAACAAGTTTAATACTCGTGAATTGGAAAAACAAAATAATAAAGAAGAATTAAAATGGAAAAGAAAAAGAAAAGGAGCTAATGTAAATAAGATTACGTTGTGTTGATAATAAACAAATGAAATACAAATAGAGAATAAAAAAAAGTAAGATTTTAGAAACAAGATAATAATATAATGTATGAAAGAGTTTAAAAGTCTTTACGAGGTAATTCTCCATGATGAGTAGGATGCCCCTGCGGGGCCGGTAGTTGTCAATCTCTTTCGCCAAACAGATTTTCGATATAATACTCTACTCACTACAGTACACAATAATAATAATAATAATAATAATAAGAATAAGAATAAGAATACACACCAAGATAAATAAGTAGTATAATACAAATACGAAATTTTCATACGAGTAATCGGGATCTCACGCAGTGCAAACCAACTGATTAATTCTATCTCATGGTCCTTCTTTTATTTTTATCTATTCCTAGTTTTATAAAATCTATTCTATTGCCTGTGTCAGTAGTGTGTGTATTAGTGAAAGATTTTCTTTGTCTGACTAGACTGGCTCCAACGAATCCGAAATTAACTTGGAGGATTATTTTAACGAGCCCTCGTATCACCGTATCGGCATATACACGCTCTGCTGTTGATGTATTATATTGCAATGATATGCAATCAAGTCATTGTTTATTTTATATGATGATACTTCTCTTGTATTTAAACTTACGCCGTCACCCGAATAATATATTTATTCAAATGCATTTTATTTAAGAAAAAAAAAAAATTATATGGAGTAATTTTTGGTAAAATTAATAAAAAAAATTTCGATGATGACTCAAGCGAATATAATGAATGAATAAGATGATAAAATTGAATTGAATTCATAAATAAAATATGACTGGCAAGTAGTAACGCTTGACGTATTATGTGAATTACCTTCACTTTGTGCTAACAGAGACATTGTAAGTATCCTACTTGTTGGGGTTTTTATCTTTTTATCGTATTATGACATAATATAAAAATCTTTACCGAGAGTAAAAGGATATGAAGAATTTCTTATACTATTCGTGTGAAGGGTTTCGACGCATAATATAACTCAACTATTATTACTACATCTAGTTATGATTTTAATTATCATTCTTTTCTCATTTCAATATAATTATTATTGTAATAATAAATTAATTCACTAATTTTAGCTAATATTTCTTAATAAAATAGTTGACAATTACTTTCACTCTTTAAAATATTGTCTATCAATAATCACGAAATTCAGATAAAATTAAAAAAAAAAAATCATCACATTGATTTAACAAGATTAATCACAATAATAATAAAACATTAAAAAAAAAAATAATAATCACTTGTAACAGTGTTTAATAATTTAAAACGTACCAGGGTGAAAGCAGCCCACACTCGTCCATGCATCCTTAGAAAAAAATGTAGATGAAAAATCTAGATGAGCTTTTTTATATTTTTTTTTTTTTAATTTTAATAACAAACTGTCATGTTAGTTGTTAAAACTCGATTGTAATTTTGGATTATTGGATGTAACTCGATGTAACTCGATGTAACTCGATGGTTTAGTTAAGTGTGGTAATGATCATAAAACGATTCACAGTGTGGCCGAACAACTCAAGAAGACTGAACTGATGCCGGTCCGAAGGAGGCTTTTATACAGGGTGGGAGTCAACGATGAGTCCGTCCAACGATGAGACCTACCAACAACAGCTACAGAAAAAGCAAAAGCAACACCAGCAGGAGCACTAGCACCAGTAACACCAAAACCAACAGCAACAAACTTGGTGTCCATTGGTTCATCTCTTTTCTTATAGTTGTTATTATTTTTGTTGTTGTTGCTGTATGTTACTCACTCTACTCTTTTGCTACCATAAGAGCCATCCCCTCTTCTCTTTTTTACATTACTCGGTCCCCAAAGAATCGACAGAGACACAACAATCAACACACTGAACCTCTTCGCTCCCGTATACCCATATCGTTATATGACTTACACACTTTGGTTAAATATATAATATAACAGCCAGTTTCCACTGACAACATATGTGGGGAAAAAAAAAAATTTATATACAAGAATAAATTCTCTTTACTTTACTTTACTTTACTTTAGTTTGGTTAAATTACAAGCTGCAAGTTGATTTTACCGTGGCTGGTACACGCTTTAAATTTTATTCCTTATTTTTTTTTATTATCAAGTATCAAGTCAATGATTTATTTTTGGGAATCGAAAAATTTTAGCAAGCCCTTAATGGTCATGACGTCAGGAATGCTGTGGCTGGGAGGCATCACTCAGCAGGTGATGATATCGGATATACATATAATGTACACTTAAAACCCGTTGAAAATTAAACCCTTTTCCACAAGAGCAACAATAATAACAAGATTAACGGAGAATTTATTTGGACACACGAGAATAAAACTCATGATTAATTCATGCCGTGATAATAAGAGAGAAATTTAATGTTGAATTGTCGAATTACCGTCGATGTCATCAGTATGTCATGATATTTGTGAATGTTGATTATTCTATTATCAAATAGTGGCAATATTTATTGTAGCTTTTAGCGAAAAGCTCTTGGAAATTTTATAAAATAGTTTCAAGCTTCCAATAAATAAAAATAAAAAATATCATTTATATTATATTTAACAAGGCGTTTTATTATATTTTTTATGATAAGTTTTTGATATATGAGAGTTGAAAGAGTTTTAAAATGTTAAAGAGTATTGTAACAAACGTATTGTTAAGATTGGTGAACATTATATGAGAGATGGATGGTGATTTAAAGGGTAAAAAACTTTTTAAATTTTTCATTTATATTTTATGAATTTTTTTTTTTTTTTTTTCCGGTGACCGGAAAATTTATCTGGAAAATATATTTTTATTAAGTTTCATAAGGGTGAGTGAAGTTAAATTTTACATGCTGTGAGAATTTTTATTAGATAATTCCATTAGTATTATCGCAATAATATGATGGAATTTTTTATCATTCATACGAGTAGTATAAAATTGAGTATTTTTTTTTTTATGTACATCTTCGGCAGTCACAGGAGTAATGGGTTAATGCACCCCTACTCCCCCATATTGGGCTTGGCATTGAGAGTCAATTGAAGAGTACTTTGAAGAGTAAGGTGGACAGAGTAGAGGTCTGTGGTAAAAATCTCGGTTGGTTCTTTACTATCCTCGTTACCATTCCAGAGAGGTGAACGAGCTCAAGAGAGATGCTTTCGCATGCTGAACAGGCTCAAATCGACTTGGAAGTTTTAAGTCTCCGCGTCTGCACATACAGACTACAGTATCTATATAAGTTGTAACCACCAATAAGACGACAATAACGACCAACGCATGAATTAATTTATTTCTGTCATTCCATTGAAAGATATACTAACTATAAATAACATTCATTAAGATATTTTATCATTTTATTCTAATTAAATTTATTTACACACATTTATGCTTTTAAGAAGAATAAAAAAAAAAATAAGGAATTTATTTATTTATTTAGTTTGATCGTGAAAATGTTTTTTATTTTAAATTTTTGCAAATGATGTCAGAGAAGTATACACTGAGTGTATAATCGTGTTTCGATGTCGGTTATTTAAAACCGTTAGGGTGTTTTTTTGATGGGACCCATTGCCTTGATTCGGATCAAAAAAATATACAATAATTGAGATTCATCTTGTATAAGAGCTCGTGACATTGGAAATATTGTAAACGATTGGTTTGTCGATGGATGTAACGTTTCTCATTCTTATTCTCATCTCGGGATATATGCCCGATCAAGGTTTGCCGTAACCACTTTCTCTCCCGGATCTTTGATTTATCACCCGGCAAACATTCAGGCTAGTGTAACAGCAGCATCACTTCGGGTGATCACAGCAGTCAGACGCATTCCATTTGTTTTTAAAATTCCTCCTAATAATACGAATAAGGAAGCGCGATTGATTTTATTCCTTATTTTAATTTTTTTATTTCTTCCTTTATTATCGGTGTCACCGTGACACAGCCAATTTTAACCTCCGTTTCATCTTTTTTTTTCAACTTTAAATCCTTTTAAAATTTTTTACCCGAGATTCTGAACCCTCGGGTGCTGATCTGAATTTTTTTTTTTTATTCAACAACAATATTATTTTACATTTTATTATGAGAATAGAAAAAACATTTGATTATATTGAGATATCGTTCTGACATCTTAAAAGGAATCCCAAATTGTCTGTTGCATTGAAATAAAATTATTTTTAAAATACACAATGGTAAAGGTCCGTTTGATTGAGGTTATTTTTGCGTGGCCAAGTTTTTGTTGCCGGTTTATTTCAGAGACTATTCTTGTATTTTTATTTTCAACCATTAATGGTGGAAATTTTTATTTAGCTTGAAACAATTTTTTTTTAATAAAAAAAAAACAAAACCAGTGAGTTTTGTACTGTCGATGAAAAAGAATAATTAAAATTAATAAATTATAAAAAATTTGCATTTTATAAATATAACAAGTATAGTATTTCATTTTCTTCGATATTTTTATTTGACAAAGTATTGTTGAAAATATGTAAAAATAAGCTTAAATTATTTATATTTATATTTTTTTTAGCTGTTTTCTGGGACGTTAAACAAATAAAATACTTAGATTCTGAAAAAGGCAACTTTATAAAGGATAAAAAAAGAGACAAAGTAGAAATATAAATTTTATCCATATAATTCGGAAAGATGTAAGATAATATTAAAACGTTGAAATTCCAACGCTATCCAGACAACATTATAACATCATATACATTTGAGGGGTAATTTTTTTTTTCTTTTTATTTCTATTTTTGTTAAAAAAAAATAACACGAAATGTGGGTGGTCATGATCGTTTTCACGTACAATCGATTAGTGTCGTCGGAGGTGCCAGAAAACATTGTGCTACGAATATCCGTGAGTAACGTACAAAAAAATACTTTCACCGTTAGAAGCGTGTGTAGTGTGTAGGGATGTGACCTTTGAAGGATAACCATTCAACTCTAACGAATTACATTTATCTCTAATAAAAATAAATAATATTAAACTCTTTTTATTTTTTATCTAATTTTTATTACATCAAGGTTGTGATTTTTTTTTTTAATAATTATCGCTGACAAATTTAAGTATAATAATATGTAATATGAATTTTTCAATTATTCAGAGAAAAAAAATTTGTAAGATTTGTAAGATAACGATTGTCGCGGTGTGTAACTTAGGATGCGTGACACGTTTGACCCTCGATGCCTACTCGCGAATCTTTAAAAAATTTCAACCAGTACAACTGACTGAGAGTGAGAGAGGGCAAGGAAGGGGAATTCCCGAAGAGGAGCACAAATAAGGACACTGACCTGCTGTCGTATATATATATATATATATATCTACTGCCTTAACATTTTATTATATCTTTTTTCATTTTTTCTTCTCTTTTTCAACTAACTTGCCATTCACACTCATTATTTTTCGACATTTATTCTTTTATTTGGTCAATTATTTTGATTTTTACACGCATCCATCATCGTTTTTAACCTACTCGTCTATGACTACTTTATTTTTTATTTTTTTCGCCAAAATAAATACAACGTCGAGAATTTGATTTTGGGCAATAAATTTTTTTATTGACGTGTTTTGTGAATTTATGGTGTAACCGTTACCTGAACTTTGTCGAATTTTTAAGTCTAAAATAAAAAAATAAAATAGTTAAACGTTTAAATAAAAATTGCAAATAGTACGAGTTATTTTTAGTTTGAATAGAATAGTCATAAAAAGCCAACATTTACTACGGTTTAGTTTAACCCGTTTAGTTATTTTTGTGATAAAAAAAAAGTTTTAAAAATTGTTTTGAATTCCACCGTAATAAATAATTAAATATCTTTAGTATTATGTAATTAATTATTACATCAAAGTAATTTTTCATCTCGATAAAATAATTATCATAATTCAAAACGGAAATTACTCGCGATCTGGATATTTAAAATTCAGTAACCATAAAAATAAATTAATGTAATACAGGTACTCCAGGTTATTAGTGACATTTGCATTTATTGTGTTGTTTTAAATTCGCAATATCCGACAAAAGACAAAAGTAATACTGTTATATTTTTAATTGATCATTATTATGTCGAGAAGATTATGAGAAAGTTAAGAGCCGTACAGTATGTCGGACATTAACATTTTAAATTTTATTTTCTTTTCACTTCGACTATATATATAAACATCAAATTTTATACAAGCATAATAATTTTATTAAACAGTTGTTATCATATTATATAAATTATATAAGAGGTATTTTTTCAGTCAATAATTTAATAAAATTTTTTTCAAATCATACATAATAATATTAATAATGTCAAAATAATTTAAAAGCTTAGTTTCCGTGAATTGTTTTTTTATTTAAAAGATGGTAAATGAACTTCCGTGTATAAATAAAACTCGAGACATGTCAGTTTTGTTCATTACCCCTTGTGAAGGTTTTTTTTTTTTATTTTTTCATTATTTTTATAAACATTTAGGAGGTACAGCATACTGAGAGCTGATGAGAAACAGCAGCAGGTCGATTGTTACGATAACACTTGGGGTACACCGACGATTGCACAATAAAAACCGGTTAAAAGTTGCATCTCTTCGCGTGCCGAGAATATTTCACTGATCGGACTTTTACTGTACATATTACATATATAACATATATACACAATCGTCCGCTGATGCATCTTTTGCGTTCGCTATTGTGCTGCGAGCTTGAATATATTATCCATTTAGGTTGTCTTAATTATCACCATTATTACATAGTATCCTTTTACCGGTGTAACAAAACGCACTAGGTTTACTTTGTGACTGTAGTAACTATAGTGACTAATACTACAGTCCACATTATTTATAGTATTTCATTTATTATTGTTATAAAAAACAAATAATAATATATATACTTTTACTACTGTAACATGCTAAACTGAATAAAAGATAAAAATAAAATGTAAATCGGTTGTAACTCTTGCATCATTGCTTATCCAAAGATCAAGAGCATAATACACCCTTGACATTGATATACTCTACTACATATTATACCAATGTAAGTTAATATCTGATAAGGCCACCGCATTGATTACCAACAACCTCTCTGTGTTGTATGTTTTATTGACAATAAAATAACTGAAATTTGTTTCAAACTACATTTATATTATTAATTAAAATTTTATCAAAGAGTTTTGCAATATAGAATAATAGAATATCAACAGTTGCTTCTATTGCTGCTGCTGCTGCTCTCATAATATTAAATAAGTAAACTTTTTAGAGTACTATAAATAAAGTTGAGCTTTGATATTATCTTTTAGGAAAATGAGATTAAAATCTCCGGGGTGTATTGCTCTCAATGTTATCATAAAGCTACAATTAATGTCCTATTTAAATATTAATATTGTAGCTGAGAAATATTTAGTACCCAGCAGGTTGATGATGAATCGTCTGCAACGAGTACTTGGCTTTTCTTTCTACCCTTGAAGCTAAAATACGTAAAATATATTGTGTAGTAAGTTTAAGATCTGCTTTCTCCGTTTAAATCGTAATAATTTAATTTTTTTTTTTTTTTTTTTCAATATTTTCGTCCATGTCAAACGTTATTGTAACATTTCACCACTGTTATTATTATTATTATATGAGAAAATATAAGAATAAGAGGAATGGTATATAGTACGCGCGCGTGATTGCTTACAGCGACGCGTGATGTCGAGAGCTGAGAAAAGGAAAAAAGAAGAAAGGTTAAAAAATAAAATAAAATAGAATCGACTATTGTATAGCAGCCAAATGCGATAAAACCAGTTTCGTTTCAGGAAGTCTCTTCTCTAGATTCCGATATCGTCCCACCAGCATTTATTTTATTTTTTTACTCTCGTTATTTTCCCAGCATCCACCACACGTATCGTGTCTCCTTAATCCCTTTCTTTCTTTACTTCTTTATTTCCTTAACTTCCTTACTAGATCCTTTAACCTTCATTTGGACATTACAATAATATTTTTCAATTGTAGAACAATAAATAGCTCAACTATTTAGATATTGTTCACTATACTCGGCAAACCTTGAACCCCATATCAACAAAATATTCAACATCCCGTTCGTTTATAACACTTGACTGTTAATTTTTACGAGTAGAGGCGCCGTTGACCTTATTAAGAAATATATTCAAAATTCTAGCTAAATAAAAATAATATTATTCATTTGCATATTATTATACATAAAATACCAGATTTAACTAAATTCTTTGTAAAATTTTTTACGCAGATAATTAAAAAACAAATTACACTTAAACTATCATGTTAATTAAGAGAAACTCAATAGATTAATAATAATTCTATTGTTGACAAATAATTTTATACAATTCCGGGCGCTTACTTAAATTAACAAGCATTAAGAGTATTATTAAAGCAGTTTCATAACAAGTATAATAATTATAATAAAACTGCTAAAAAAGTAATAACGAAAATTAGTTAGCGGTTGTGTATACATTATACAAATATTAATTAATACTATTAGAAAGATGATGATAATAATTCAACGAGGGAGGTATATTGTATGATAAAATACAACGGACAATCGCTCCAAACTAGCTAAGATAAAATCGTTAGGTTGTAACTGGAAACTGAAACTGCCCACGAACATAAGCGCAAACAGCAAGACCAAATTATTTGAATCTACAACGCGATAAACATGCAAATCCTCGAATTCCCTAAAATATACCCAACTCTACCCGGATATACAATATTTCTCGGTTAACTAAAATCAATTCATCTTTTTTTTCGGGTTTTTAAATTTTACCACAAAAAATATTGCGTCGATATCAATAACGTCCTACTGATTTATTACTTCTACTATCAATTTTTTTTGTTTTTATTCAATTAATTATTTAAAATAAATTTTTGATTTAATAAATAATAAAAATATCTCGTCTGACATATGTTTATCGCGACGACAAAGAAAATAAATAAAAATTCATCTCTATACTGTTCGGTGAGCATGGGACAATTTAGTATGCGTTTATCAAGTTGTTGAGCTCGTAAGTCATGGTGTGCCCGCCGCGTACTGAATAAGCGAACAGAGAATTAAACTCAAGGAGGAAAACGCTTAGACTGCATCCAGTACAGTAACAAAGTAGTTTCCAAGGAATAAAACGACAAACAAAGACAACTGAATATAAGTGAACTGTTCCAGGAGCCCCGAGTTAACAAAACTCTTTTTCTTAATCTTCTCTCGGGTATTCTCATGTCATGTTGGGCAATAAATAAGCCTTGACGTACGAGTATACATATACGTATACGCCCTCACTATAAAAGAATAACTTTAACTAAAAAAGAAAAAAAAAAATTAACCCTCAGCACCCTTTTGATTAAACTCTCATGCACTGACATTTCAGCTCAACTCTCTTTCTTCTCCTTGTTAGTTTCCAAGTAATTTTTTTTAAATTTATCATTGGATGTCCTTCTACGAGAAGAGGAAAAATTTAATGAACCAACGTGAGCACAAACCGCGAATTGTGAATCACGAACGTGCCAGTACTGAGATATGCAAAATATATAAATGTATGTAAGCAAGCATTTGGCATGCGTCTCGTCTCGATTTTCCATCCGGCATCACTGCATTCATTTCTAATCATTCACAATACCCAACTTTAAATTTACATTGAATAAAATTTATAATAAAATTCAATTCAAACAAGATATTTCAATATCGGAACTCTCAACAAAAGTGCTGTAAATTTTACAACCTATATTAATTTTATATATATTTTTAAATTACAAGTTCTTCAGTCGGTACATTCCTTCGATGTAAATGAATTTTTTTGGGGGTAAGAAAAAACAGTAGAAAATATCGTTACCAAGGTTAAAACAAGAAAATTTATCCCGGTAAATAACTCACCAAGTCTTGTAATAATTTCTCATTCACCTTGCAGTGTTATTTCTGTTATCTCGGTGAAGTCTGCAAAACCAAGAATTCATTCTAAATGTTATATAGTACCCGTCAGAAAGAAAAATTGGATTTGAATTACATTTTTTTTTTTTATTTAAATCAAATCGATCTCAACACTCGACGGTCGTTGAGAACGGAATTCATGTATGTCCATCGGTACTTTTACTCGGTAAGAATAACCAACTATATATATATTTTTTTTTAATTTGGTTTTACGTCCAACTTTTTATTTTTTCCTCGAGATAAAATATTACCGAGATTTTAAGTATTAATTTATGGATCATTTATAACGTAATCGTATAATAAATGAAATCACCGGCAAATTTTATTCAATGCCGTACTTGCGTGGGTGTTTTTAAGATATTTATTTGAGGATCGGTAGCATAATTATTCACCTTTATACTTCGTGGAATTGTTGTTATTTTCTTAAATAATATCTTCAACTCGATCTAATATCATATTACCAATTCATTTAATTTCATAAATAAAAAATAAAGTTAGAGGAATTTTATTTATTTTCACTCCATCCGTATGTATATATAATTAACTATTATGTCAAAAACATTATCTCAATTCAAACTGTACTATCGATAATACATGAATTAAAATTTCAAGACGAGAAATAATTGATCGAACAAAACCACCGAATAAACTTTTAAACATTTGACAATTAAATGGTTATCGATTGAATCAACCGAACTTTTGATACGTCGAATACTTGTTTATGAGAATAAACTTTTGAAAATTCTCACAAAGTCTTAACAGATTTTCAAACTTTTCCAAGGACATTAAATTTATTATTAAATATTTAAACCCAAGCTGAAGTGACACAAATTCACCGTTCTTAAATCTTATCTCACAATAGTTTAACTTAATAATAAATAAATAAATAAATAAATAAATAAATAAATAAATAAATAAATAAATAAATAAATAAATAAATAATTAATTAATTAAATCATTGCCGACCGTCAAAAGTTTAAATTTATAAAATTAAAACTTTTATGACCACTTTAACCTCTGCAAACTCATTTTAGTTTATTGTTTCAGGAACTAAACTTTATTTCTTGAATATTTTTAAGAACAATCCGTTTGGAGTGTTCTGTTTAATCACTTTTAATTAAATGAATAATTGATGAAAGAAAAAGCGTTTTTTTAATAAAAAAAATCAGATGAATCAGTGAAAATTTTTAACAAATCAATGCTGAATAATTAATAATATTTTATAAATAATCAGATCACCAAAGTAAAATTTTTAATATTTGCATCGCCCAGAAATGCATACGATCATCCAAGAAATGATGATTCTTCAGTAAAACCGGTTCGTTTTCAGAGCCTATTTGTAAGTGGAAGAAATTATCTGAATAAGGTTTCCACATACTTTTATCTCCATTAAAATTTGTCCTTGGCTCTCTAAAAATAAATCCAATAAATCTTAGTCTTAAAATGACTCAATTATAAATTTATAATTATAATATTATACCCATAAATTGCAAAGTTTGTCCACAAATCGACAAGAATGTCAATCATTTTTTCGTCCTCTTGACTCATCTCAAGATCCGGTAGCCCAAAATACTCAGGAGTAAAAGGGAACAAATAAATAAGCTCATCAGCATGAATGACCCCTATGTTGTCATTATTTTTTAACAACAGTGAAGTTTTACTAAAAGTTCCTCGATACTCAAAGGTGTAAAAATACGAGGGCTGCTTCATTCTCTTGCTTACAAGTTGAAGTTGCAGCATTTCCGGAAACAGAAATGAAATATCACCAATTAAATCTGTCAGCTTTGGAATTACCTAAAAATAAATTCATTTTCACACACTGGTGATTTTAATAATAATAAATAATAAATAAATTACCTGAGTTTTATCAGTAAGATCAATACCATCAAAATAAAAATTTAACAAATTATTAGCTAGTTTATCTGAATCTCCATCAGTGACGTAAGAGCTAGTCACAAAGTGTAATAATTCGTTTACATCGCTGACTTTTTCATGGTACAACGTTTCATTAGCGTATAAAACTAAAATAATAATATTAAAAAGTCTCCCTTTAAATTAAATTAACGTCAATAGCAAAAAAGTAAATTAATTGAAGACCCTTTTTACGACAACATGGACCGTATAATTACAACCCATTAACAGAGAATGATGTATGTGTATTAAATTATATTATACACATGGATGTAGATGTAGATGTGGATACTACGTATGCCCATTATCATCTTAATAAATATCTATTATAACAAATGATAAAGCAGTACCTGAGGTAAGAATTAATCCTTCATTTTTAACAGCTCCGCTGATGTTCGGAAGGTCTTGAATTTTGTCACTGAGAATTATTTGAAGAGGATGTTCTGTTATAAATGCACCTTCGATATCTGGCTCAACTGTGGGTACCCAAGTAACCAATGCAAGTTGTTGCATACCTCCAAATATATCATCAGTAAATAAACTATAGTAAGGAACCTGCCTTAAACATTCTATTAGTTCTTGGGAAGTTGTATTTGGACACTCAAATATCGCTCCAAGTTTATAAGCGTAACTCGTGTAACTAGTTGAGTTTGCGAAAGACCATGGACAAAGTGAACTACCACTTTGGGCAATATATCGATGGAATAATCCTGGAAAGATACACTCAATTTAATTTAAAAATTTTTAAATAATTAATAAACAAAAATATCCGTACCTTTAGTTGTTTTTGAAAGAACTTGATAATTGACACTGACACTACCCGCGCTCTGTCCAAATAGTGTAACATTATCTGAGCTCCCGCCAAAAAATTTAATGTTATTTTTTACCCACTTCAATGCAAAAGCTTGATCCTTTAATCCAAAGTTGCCTGGTGCACTTGCGTCACCCGTACTCAGAAATCCGGTAACACCCAGTCGGTACTGAACTGTTACTAATACGATGTCTTTATCCAGTAAATAATTTGGCCCGAGGGATTTTGGCTTAGCGTCTCCTCTTTGAAAAGCACCCCCGTGAATATAAACCATCGTTGGTAATAAATTTTCCTCCTGATCTATCTAATTTATTAAATAATATAATCACTTATACTTATAAATATTTAATAATAATTACATTTGGTGAATAAACATTTAAATATAGACAGTCCTCCTGACCCATGAGAAAATTTTCATACTCATCCCGCTGACCACAAACCGGGACTTCATTAATTGCCATTAAATTTCCAATCCACGGCTTAACTGGTTCTGGATTTTTGAATCTGTTTAATGGTCAAAAAATAACAGTTTTATTATTTAAATTTTTTTAAGATGAAATAAAATAAAATAAAATACCGAAGAGGCCCGATGGGCGGTTGAGCATATGGAATTCCCAAAAATGCATTGATATTCCTGCCGCGACGTGAGACCATTTGCATTCCTGTTATTTTTCCAAGCGGTGTTATGACTTGTGGAGTTGCCGGAAGACCAAAACTTCCATTATCACACCAATTAATTAAATAAATAAATATTATTATTGAGGAATTTATCCAAGTTCTCGCCATTACCGTTACCTGTTTGTTACTAATTTCTTTGTTGTTTCCCATTTACGTCAGGTTATATCTCATAAAACTAATTGCCTGAGATAGCGTTCGCGGATAATTGTTGACGATAAAACTGTCTGATTATTTTTATTTATTACACTTAAACTTAAGGAGTTTTTTTTTTTTATTTAAATATTTATACTTTTATTTGAAATAAATTGGGAAAAGTAATTACAATTATCATTGTTGAATGGAATGGGGTACCTTTGGTTGTAAATTACCAAAACATTTGAGCTTTAGTCGACATTTGTTACTCACCGTGAAAGGGGTGCCCGTTTTAACGATTTTTTCGTCCCATTAATTTTAGATTCTAACTTGTACACCCCTACTGCGTACATATAGACATACAACCCGTGTTTTTAGTTTCTCTTTTGGCTTCCAGGAATGAAATAAAACCGGGTAAACTTTCCAAGACTAATGCTACTGACAACCAATAAACTAGGTCGAACTCAATAAATTTTTTTACTTATTGAAAATAAATAACAATTTAATTTATATTATTTATATTAAAAGTTTTATTCTACGATTTTTGAATTTTAAGCTAAAGAGGAAAGAAATAAAGAGTAACCCGGTGTCAGTGGCTTTAAAACTTAAAAACTTTTTTTAATTTTATTCTATTTCGACGGGTGATCCTTGATCCTTGAAATAAGATGAGACGCGAACGAGATTATACAGCTGATACTCACCTCCACTTCCAGGAACAATATTTTACACTCTTGTTAACGAACTGTCCTTTATTTTTATTTTTATTTTTATTTAATATATATAATTTTTTTTTTCCAATGAATTACATTCGACAAAGTTATTGTTAATTGATTAACCGACTAAATGGAGCAAACTCAAGAGGTAAATAACAGCTACTCAAACAATAAATCTTGTAGAACAGATTGTTAAAAAATAATATCAAATTACACATTGAGGGTAAAAAAAAGAAAGAAAAAATTTATTTAATTAATAAGAGTCACTTGAGACCATTTAAATATTAATTTTGATAGATAAAATATAGTTTTAAATATATCTACAAATGATAGTACCGTTTGAAGTGACAATCATTTCACCGGCAATTTTACTTTCTTCACTGTCAATATAATTATCATCATTATAACCTGAATTGTGCTCGTATCTGAAAATATAAAATAATATATTATCATATCATTAATTACATATCACACTGAAATACTTAAAGTTGGTTCAACAAGATGAATTTATAAATGATGAAGAATGTCGAATCATTAATTAGCATTTAATAATTACTTTTGATAATTTAATACATTATTATAATAATCCAATTAATAATAGCCTCATTATTCATTATTAATTTATTATTTATTATTATACATACTTGAAATATTTATATAGGTCGTTATTATTTTGTTTATAATTTTTATGGTTCACTGGCACAGCCATCACCGCAACACCCACCACCAGTATTATGTAAATAATTATCTGAATAATTTTAATTTTTCATTGATTAATAATTATAATTACTTTTTTAAAAAAAAATAATGAAAAATAACTCACCGATTTCATAATTAATACACTGAGTAGAATATAATTACGATTAATAGTTAAATTAATTGAAAAAAGAGAAAATAATAATAAAGGCGATAATTAAAGGCAGCTATCAGTTAAACTTATTAATAGAGCATATATCAGTTGATCATACACGCGTATAAGTCACTAGTCTGGTGTCTTTTATACTGAAAAGCTGAATTACATCTATTGATTTACGATATCTACTATCGATGACGTTAATTTAATCGTAAATTAAGTATAAAAATAAGATTAAATAAGCAAAACATAAATTACCGAGAAATAATTTTAAAAGACAGATATATATCGGTATTTTAAATTTTAATTCTTAATAAATACGAGTTAAATTTTACCGTTAGACAATAATCGAAAATTCGCTCAAGGTATTTAAATACATATGTATATGTAATAAAAAAAATAAAACTGAGTTGTGAATTATCGTGTAACGGTACGTATAGCAAAGAGTAACTCTGATGGGTATGTGCTGAAATTCACCTAAAATTCTGCAGTATCTTCCTCAAAGGATAAAAATCCCTTTTTTATCCGGTGTTATAACTCTATAACTGTATAACCATCAACAACAAGGGGTGGCATTGATCCCCTATTATTAGGAGCATGCGCAATATATTTTTTTTCGTTCTTGGAAAAATTAATACCCAAGAGGGAAGTTATTCCAATCAAAACAAACCAGTCGAGTGAAAGATGCAGTAGTAACATCATTTTAATTAGTTTACTTGTAGAGATATAAATAATAAGTTAATAAGGTTAAATAATCCGGCGACGATGACTCCTGGTTTGGGTCATGATCCTTTGTCCAGTTACAATATAACGGCTCTCGGTGAGTAAGCATTTAAATGTCCTGCAAAAATAAATATATTATTCGACTCTTGCCAGATAATCTTTAAATTGCACCGGTACATATATAAATATAAATATATATATATATATATATATATGTGTTGTTAAATTGTTATTCAAGGTAATACACCTTTATGTCTTTGGCAACAACCACAACACATCCTCTTTCAATTGGCTAATTTTTGCTTTGTATTATCTTACTCGGCACCGTCCTCCAAAAAGGGAATACTTTTTATGCATTCTGTTCTTATTATCGGTAAGTATAACAATAAAGTACAATACATATTGTTATTATTGTTTAAATAATGATAATGATGATGATGATGATGATGATGATGATGATGATGATTAGGTTTTATACTGTTATCTGGATGGGCATGGCACGTAATCTGTGCGCCAGATATATTTTCCTGGAATTTCGCTTTTTTGGTATTAAATATCGGACAGTTGGTTTACATTGTTTATCAAATGAGACCAGTACACTTTGATCCAGAGCTCGAGGAAGTTTATCACACGCTTTTTTATCCATTTAAGGTTAAACTTTTTTTCTATTATCATATATATTTAACAATATACTAGTTATAAAATGTTTTTATCTGTATCAGGTCTCTCGAATGCAATTCAAAAGACTAGTTTCTCCAGAATTTGCAACAATAATGTCACTTCACACAGGTGAAGCTTATGCAATGCAAAATTTAACAAGAACAGACAGATTAGCGCTGTTGTTGAGTGGGAAAGTTAATGTCTTAAGTGACTCAAATTATTTGCATCCGATTCTTCCGTGTGAATTTTTAGATTCACCAGAATTTGAAAGCTCCCGTGCCTCTGTTGACGATAAATTTAAGGTAATAATAAATAAAATAAATTTAGTTATAAATAAATTATGATTTTATCTTGAAACAGGTTTCTATTGTTGCTGCGAGCTCGTGCAGATATTTGTACTGGCAAAGATCAGCTTTAGAATATTTATTAGTAAAAGAAGCATATTTAGCGACCGTTTTAACTACCTTGGTAGCGAGGGATATTGCTACCAAGCTCTACGCTATGAATAATAAGGTATAATATATTATTTCTGGATATTAAATCTTAAAAATAAAAATAAAAATGATATTAATTTGTGTGTTTATTTAATAATATGGTAGATAGTTACAGATAAAGGCTCCCATCTAGATATAAGACTGCCGACAATAAGTGCCGGATTAAATATGTCAGGAGAATACCGGAGTCCACGTGCATCTCGGCAAGCTCTTATACGTCGTAAAGAAGGCAAACCGACTGCCAATAATGGTAATTTAATAAAATAAAAAATCGACTGTGTTTAAAATTAGCAAAACATATATAGTTTTTAAAGATAATTAAAAAGGATAAAAGGAAATGCATGTTAATCGAATATCGAACGGTTTTTATTTTTTAAGATAATTAATTATTTTATTCACAGTGGGTGGTGCTAAGCCAAAAGAAAGACCGGCTAATAACCTGACGAAACTTGGCGCGCCTAACATGGAACCGCTACCAGAGATGCCGTCTTGTGATGATTTAGCTTCCAGTGGGGTTGAGAGCTGGCTCGAATCCTCCAGCAAGTATCACAGCTGCGAGATTGTCGATGAAGAATAGCTTCTTATAATTATAATAATTATTGTTGTTGATGTTGTTGTTAATTATATGTATATCGTTTAATTATTTTATTATTTATTTATTCCGAGACATCATTCATCCATAAAGTATTTAAAGAGTAATCACCACTATTAACGGTCTCGTTTATTTATTTTTTTATTATTATCAATTACTTTTTTATATTGTATAAATTTGTAATATATTATTTTAAATACAATATAACTATTTGTAAAAAAAAATATATATATATAAATAAAGTTTATTAAATTGTTGTAAAATACAAAAATAGTGATTAAATGAAATTTTATTGCCTACTGTTTTATATTTATTTTTCTATTTCTCAGTCACTTATATAAAAAGATAATAAATAATTAATAGCGGTTTATTTTACCTAAAATAGGTCACTCTGACAACTCGGGGGATTTATAATTTCGAGATATAATTATTAAATTAATTATTATTAAGATCGCGTGTCTGATTATGTTAAATGAAACTAAACCTTCTGATTATTGTTGTTATTATTATTATTATTATATGTACATAACCCTTTTGACAGTAATTTTATTGATAAAATAAAAAAAAAATATTTATTTATTAATTATGTAACTAATTAATATTACACAGTGGCTTAAAAGATGACGTGGATTATTGACATAATAGATTCTGTTTGAATAATCAGTAAATGATATTATAGGAATAATCAGTAACCGGTTTAGCCAGCAATCGGCTTAAACATTTTACGTATGTGTATGGGATGTATAATGTACAGCAATTATGGCGATCGTCCAAGTTACTTAGACAAAATATCCTCGGAATCTACTTTTTACAAAATTGTTTTTATTATTACAATCGAGGAATACCTTTAACATAAAAAAATGTAAATGTTTAGTTATTGAAACAGCATGACCATTGAATATAAGTAACAAATGTGTTTCCACAAATAAAATAAAATATAAAATGTTTTTTGGCTTATCTCTGTTGGTATTTTTCACAAAGATTTATTAAACCCATGACCAAAAGAAAAATGATGATAGTCTGAATGGTTGGTGATTATATTCATTTGGCAGTAAACATTAAACCCATTTATCCAGAATTTTTTAGATTAAAAAACCTCGAAAAAAGTGGACAATACCGACCACGTAAACACGGACATGAACGATTCGTGATAACTAGTAATGGATGGAATCACCCGGCAGCTCGCTGGCTGACGACCAAACCGTTTTATAGACCCACTAAAAAATTATTTCCCTAAAACTAAAATTACTTAAAAATAATTGGAGATTCCTTTTTATCTAACCTCTATACTATTTTTCACAAATATCATCTATTCAAAACTATCCCCTTCCCCTTGAATAATTATAGTTTGAATTTTTATTTTAATTTATTCTTCACAGAGTATGAAAAAAATTTAAATAATTACAGTCTCGCTATGATAAAAAAAAAAAATTAACAAAATGAATGTCTTGGCAATTACCTCAATAATTGTTGTCATTGATAATAAATAAATAATTAAAAAAAAAAAAAAAAAATCAATAGTGTCAATTGTTTGGTTTACTTACATGTCAAAGGAACACAAACAAGCGTCACGTAAAAGCATAAAAAGAAAACAAAGTTGACAAGTAACGTGTCGGGTAACGAGGGTAACAATAAGTCCTTGGCGTTTTTAAAAGTTGCTCCATCACTCCGTCACTATTTATTTTTTTTTTTTTTAATCTAGATATTATCTTTCAGGAATTCCTATTCGAAACGATATTCCTTCACTAACAATGTAAATCTTGCTTAATCTTAAAATATATAAATAATATAATAATAGCACATTATTTGCCTGATGATTTTAATCTTAATCAACAGACTTCCGTTAATACACTTTATATATTAAATAATTACTCAACTTTTGATGAATAAATTTGACTATCTTACCCCGATTGTTTTATTTAACTCCAATAATAAAATAGTTATTGTAATTAAATTAAAAATAAGTTGAATATTATCTGAATCAGTAAATTCGATCGATGTTTAAAATAGTTTAAGATAATATGTAAAGTGAGACCTCGTTGAATACGCGTGAATAAATTCCATTAAAGTATATGTGTGTATGGTATGTCGTTAACGCTCATGGATTGTTTTTTATTTTAATGATGTTCGCAGTTTAGTAAAATAGGTAGAGAACACACAGATAGATACTTTAGAGCATGAAATAGTAAAGATTGATCAAAATAGTGGATATTTAAAGGTCAAAACCAAATGATCTGCAAGTGTAATCAGTAATCAGTAATCAGATATGCTGAGAGCTGATTTTGACCTCAACTATCTACTACCACTCTCTACAATTCTCTGTTATTTTAGGGCTCCTCGATAAATTAATCTAACGTTTAAATCTTAACCATCATTTGAATTAAACGTCTTTCACTTTAATTTACACCAAACTCTGATAAAAATTTACATTTTCCTTTTTATTTTATTGTCACACATTTATTACCTTTTTTAATTTTTTTTTTATTGAAACAGTGCTCCTAATTAAGCTATCGATTGTAAAACCTAACGAAGGTTGTAAAAAAATTCCAATAATAGAATAGAAAAATAGTCAATCGTTGGAAATGAAATTTTTAAAACTTAAGGAATGAAAGTACATACAATAATTTGTCTAGTCTGTCTATTTTAGTGAGTGACATTAAATTGTAGCGAGATAAGGGCAGCAACAGGGTCAACGCCTGAATAAGTAGAAAAAATCAAGTTACTCAGACGGGGTCTATGTACTTGGGATCTATTTTATATCTCAGGCAACACTTACCAGACAACACGCGGTCATTGATTTATAAATCAATTACTTAAGATTTTATACCGTTGTGACATTTTAACTAAACTATTTATTATATTATTTTAATCTTATTGTATACTTTTATAAAGCATATGTAGATTTTTATATGGATTTAATTTGTAAAATGACTCTAATTCAAAGTAAATTTGGCCCCTAAAGCCAAAGTCTTTCACCTAGTTGTAGCAACTCAACCGTAATAAACTGAGTAAAATGGCCCGACTGAGTAAAATAAAAAAAAAAAAAAAAAAAAAAAAAAAAAAAAAAAAAGCTGATGGTGCGCGTGAGTTGATGGAATATATATAGATAAAAGAATCCAAACGAGGTTGAACGGGTTTAGTGTGCTCTGTTCATCCCCATTGCCCTTTCTTTAATTTTCTTACTCGTATCTACTGTCGTCCTGTCGTCGTAATATCTCTCTCGAGTCCCAAGACCCGAGTTTCTGCCCGTCTAGCAGCCCGGCAGTGGGTAATTCTCCATCTGGTATCTCCACGATGGGAGTCTTTTGGTATTTTCGGCACCCCACATCACCTATCCGAGAAATCAAAGAGACTTTTTATTTGTATATGTGTATCTCTAAAATACACTAGTAGTAGTATAAGAAAAACCAGAAAAGAGAGAATATTGAGAGAAGCACAGTGGTGCCATCTAAAAACGTGAGGGCGTGGCGCTCGCTCCTAAGGGAGGCTTAGTCTAACTTTAACAACGGCACGGGTCGTACCTCGACAGCTATCCTCGATAAATACCACCTGCGACGTCGTGGTGATATGCTGCCAGTGGTTCTAGTAGTTTTAGTAGTACAATAGACCACTACTCACTTGATATTTCACCTTTTAAACCTTATAAACCTTGTAAACCCTGTAAATCTCGTAAATCTTATAGAACAACTAACGCACTAAAGTGTTTAGCTTTCAGGGGTAGATACAAATCACCCCCAGTATTATCACCATTCAGTATCAATTCTCAATCAGATTTAGTCTTTTAATTCAAAGTGATCATTTCTCCTCTTCTCTCCTCTCCTCTCCTCTCCTCTTCTCTTCTGGTATTTAAAATAAAAAGCTTCTGCTTTTTATCTCTACTGAGTATCAATGTATTTACGAGACTGAGAACAGAGTAGTCAGGATGACACCGGCTAAAAAATCACAAAACGAGGATACTTGTTTGTTTTTGGCTACTACTTTGACTCTTTGTTATTTCCGGACGACTGGTCATCTATTGCGTAATTTGTTGTTTACAATATTGAGATCCTCGAGTCAGCCTCAGTTAAATTTCTATCTACTTAATTCACTTAATTCATAGTACTATTTATATTTAATATTTAATATTCGAAAAAAAAAAAAAAAAATAAAAATTACACGCCTCACAGCGCGAAATTTAAATACCCGATTAGTCAAGGTCGAGCAACTTTTTCTAATATTAACCAATAAATACTTGTATAA